>WEIT01023865.1:36627-54865 GCA_013389985.1 Dryoscopus gambensis | reverse complement strand
TAAATAACACACCATTATTTGTAAAGGAGATGTTTGGGGTTTTTTCCCACAATCATTACTGTATTTCTTCAGCATACAACAAATGCTTTAAATAAGCTTCAAACCCATCTTCATGGAAGTGTTTTGTTTGCTTGTTTTCTTGGGTTTTTTCCCCTTAATAAACTATGAAATAGCAAGTTGGTTTGCGTCACATAATTGAATACTAGGAAAATACATGATGTGACATCAAGCCTATTTTTCTTTGCATGCTTGAATGCATGGAACACAGTTCCAAATGCCTATCTGATCTCAGAGGTGATCTCCTGGGAATAAAAAGCAAAGAAGTATTAAGCACAACAAATAAATAGTGGTAGGTCTTCTCCACTTGAAAATAATATTATCTATGGTGTTGAAACATAATGCACATAATTATTACACTCTCTTTACTAATTAGACAGATAAACATTTTAATTAAGTAGGGATAATAAACATTTGATTTGTTAGTTTTTATTTCTACACCATGAAAAAATTTAGATGGCTGGAGATACTTTTTAAAATATGTATTCAAATACATGCATTCAAATAAAGCCTTTAAATCTTTTCCTCTCCTTTTTTTTTTAATTTTTCTTTTTTGTTCGTTTGATTTTACATTGTGCATCAAACTATCCCTGACAGACTCTCCCCTTACTGTCCCTGATGGAGATTATAGAACTTCTCATCCCATAAGAAGGACCATTTAGGGTTTTTAGCTTGGTCTTCAGTTAGTTTAAAGATGAAAACTGAAAAATTCTGTGTATATACGTGAGTTATAAAAAATGTGATAAGGTTAACTGCATAGAATCAAACCCTAAATAGAGCAATAATGTTTTTATAATAAATTTTTATGCTACTGTTGATTCATAGATTAAATTAATTATAAATAAATCATTAAAATCTGTCATTTTACATTTCATATACTGAGTATTAAGCAACGATTCACAATATATTCAAATCAATTTGCTCTTACTTAGCATTGATTTAGGTTTTACCGATTAAAAAAGGCAGCAAAATTTAGTCATTACTAACAGATTGTTAGGACAGAGAAGGGGACAAACTGATATAGAGAAATTAAATTAGAAGGAAAAAAATTCAAAAGAAAGAACATTCCAAAGCTGTTTAAAAAGTATTGCTTATTTTTGATATTATGACCATGTTGAGTAAGAAGTCTCAGATAAAGCTGCTTTGGCTCCTGTGGCACACTGTGATTAACTTTTAATCATTCTGCGTAGTGTAGTAAAAGAAGACAGCCTATTGTATTTACAGATTAAGATAAGTCTTCAGGCCAAATATATTTTCTCTCTTCTTTGTAGTTTTTTTAATGCAAGGTTCCCAAAATACTTCCAAGACTACCTGACAGTGCCTGAGATTCATTTCAGTTATATTTACTTCAGTAGAATTCACTGTGAAAATAATACACTTGAAGGTGTCTGTTGCAGAAACATGAAATTCCATCTTCATTCTAAATGCCTAACTTGTAGAGGCTAAGGCAATGGGTGTTTTTCAAGGATATTCTTCTTTTTTTTTTTTCTTTACTTAAAATTAGGAAGTTTTATTTTAGGTATTTTCCACTTATAATTGAAACAATTGTAATACGTGCCAATTTGCTTATTCCCGCTCTGCAAACACAAGCACATTGCCCAAATTATTGTTTGGGAAAAAAAGGAAAAAGTGAAAACACGAAGTGTTAATTCTACACTAGGGACTAGAGTAAATTTTCAGCAATATTTTCAGTTTTCTCATCAAATCTGTGGTTAGATCTATGACTATTTAATTGTGCCCAGCAATTAATTTCATAATTATTGCACCAGACAAGGACTCAATAGAGTGACATCAGGCAAAAAAGGCTGTGTTACTTGAAAGAAAAATTCAAAGCAAAGTATGGAGTCTGTTTTCATACATTAGTGGCATCCCATCAGGGATGGTAGGGTATATTTTTCTTAGGAACTGTTTGGGAACATAAAGGGAAGAGAAAAAAACATATCTCGAGAAAATCATTATGTATTCTATTGGAGTCCTAGCAAGTCTCCAAAGGTATTAAACCCGATCTTAGTAGAGGGAAATATGAAAAAAACCCCATGCTTGCAGACTTATATTTTATCACTGGTCTCTTCAGGAAGTGAGGTATGTTTATATAAATATATAAAAATAAATAAATAAACTGAGGCTGTACTGCAGTGAATCATGATTTAGGACATAATCATGATTTAGGACAACTTCAGCAACTTAATGAAAACACAGAAAGTGAAAGTCAACAGTCACCCATTTAATTAATTTTAATTACACATATAGCTCACAGTTGAACATCACAAGGAAGAGATGCTGAAAGATCCATGACTTTAGGTAACTGAGTTTACATCAGAGGGAATGAGAAAGGAAAATAGAGTAAGTGTTTCATAATTAGACTTATAAATTTAGAAATGTAAAAAGAATGATGATCCTGGACTTGTACTCCAGACCCTTTCCCAGCTTTGTTGCTGTTCTCTGGACACAGTCCTGCGTGTCAACATCTTTCTTGTGAGGAGCCAAAAACTGGACTGTTTTTATTTATTATTTTTAACTATTTTTCATTATTAAATAACTTAAATTAAATCCTTTTAGTTTGCCTTCGTCCCTTTTAATATTGCTTTCCCCATATGACTTAAATTTTATTTTCTACAGACAAAATAAACTAATTGGCTACCAGGTTATCACGTGCTTCTAGCATTTCCTTTCTTTCTCCTTGATTTTCTATCTCACATTTCTACTCTTCATGTTATTTCTGAGGATATTTATTTCTCTGGTTGTTGTTTTCTCAATTTAATGAAATTGAGAGAACCTACCTTTTTACAGTATAAAACACATCGCAGTCTGGGAATTCATGGTGTGATTCATTTATCATGGAATGGTACTCAAACTGGATACCAGGGAATCCGCAGACACCCTTTCCTACATCATAAGAGGATTTTAGCCTAGCACTTGCACAACACTACTGCCCCATGATACGTGAGTCACTAGATGTTTTGTCAAGATTACATCTCTAGAGATGTTACTACTTAGATTTACCACAATTAGAATGTAATATTTTCATCCCCAGAATCTGTAGCCAAGTGGAAAGAGCCACTGCAAATTTTCTTCATCTTCCTTAAAAAGTAGGCAAACAATTCCTTTATTCATTGGAATTTTAAATGTCTTCCCTGAATGAGAAAGAAGATACAACCTGTTGCTGATACTTGTGAGGATTTATAGAGTAACAAGAGCCCAGTGGCTGAACTTGAAAAAATAATCACAGAATTTATTAGGCTGGAAAATGCCTCTGAGATCATCAAGTCCAACTTATGACCAAACAGCACATTGTCAACTAGACCCAGTCTTTCCTTTAACACTTCTGGGGATGGTGACTCCACCACTTCCCTGGACAGCCCATTCCAATATCTAATCACCCTTTCTGTGAAGAAATTCTTCCTAATGTCCAACCTAAACCTCTCCTGGCACAGATTAAGACTATGTCCTCTTATCCTCTTGCTGGTTTCCTGAGGGAAGAGGTCAAACCCCACCTGGTTACAACCTCCTTTCAGGCAGCTGTAGAAAGCAATAATGTTCCCCTGAGCCTCCTTTTCTCCAGGCAAACCAACCCCAGCTCCCTCAGCTGCTCCTCATCGGCCACATGCTCCAGACTCTTTGCACTTCTCTAGAGACATTCCAGCACCTCCATGTCCTTCCTGAATTGAGGTTCCCAGAACTGGACACAGTGCTTGAGGTGCAACCTGCCAAGTACAGGGGAAGATTCACTTCCTTAGGCCTGGTAGCCACACTGTTTCTGATACAAGCCAGGATGTGTGGGGATATAAGAATGGGCTGTAGACAGCCTTAACTTTGATAAGTTACAGCTGTATCCCTGGGAAGAAAGAAAAACAACATGGAATGCAGGTGTGTGTTGATTTCTGCAATAAGAAGCTTGTGAGTGATATAGGAGAAAGGTATAAAAGGTTGTACTGTGGGAAAATAAAGAGTTGATACCTGCTGATGCATGCCACCATCCTCTGCATGTGTCTTTCGGCCACCATCAAATGGTGCCCTGTGTGAGGATTATGGCTGCGGACCTAAAAGCAGTCTTGTGCCCACCGTCAAATGGTGACCCTGGCGTGATGGGGCTGTGACTCCAGACCTAAGAGCAGCTGGTGGTGGGGCCCAGTCAAGCAAGACAGGCAGATCTAGGAGCTTAGAAGTCTGGATGATTTAAACATCTGACCCAAGGTGAGCAGCTGGGAACATAAATATGGTGGCTTAAATATCAGTGCAAGAAAAATCCATTTTGAACATTCTGTTGTGAGTGTTGCCGAGGAGAAGCATCATATGTGAGGGGCAGGCGCGGTCCACCTTGCTCATTTGGCCCAAAAGAAATGGGGTGAGAATGGATGTACAGACTGCTTTTTTGGTTGAAACGTGGGAGGAAGCAGGGCAAGCGTTATGGGAGGCAGTTACAAAGGGAGATGAAATAGCCATAAGACTGCTAATGACTTTGTGCTCAGTTCGAGACTTGCTGCCGCAGTTAAAAGCTGATGGAGAAGCCACCACCCTAGCAGCGGATGCGCCTGCTGTGGCCACTTCCCCTTTGTCTCCTCCTCCTCCCCTCACGACTGCTTCTATGCAAGATCCTATTGCACTAGTATTGCTTAAAAGTTACCTTCTCCCAACACAATATCAAATGGAGGAGCTTACAAAACTAGTTGCTGCAGTTGTGCAAATTTCTGTTGAGCTGTGGCATGCCAGGCCACTCTGCCAAACAATGCTGTTCTAAGTTTGATAACCAGGGACAAGCCACCCAGAGGGCTGCCAGGAAATGGGCAGAAGAACATGACGAAGGTACACACCCAAATACAACACATCCAACCAACCCCTTCCAGGCCTATGTGGCAAACTCAGTGTCAGAACGTAAAGGGTGCACTGGAGTGGATGTCACCACAGCTCCCTCAGTTACCAAAGGCGACACCAAAGTGCATAAAATACTGTTAGATGCTTTGGGACCTTTGGGATATGGGTTAAGTGTATTGCTGGTGGGACATTCAAGTGTTACCTTGCAAGGGCTGTTTGTGCTATCTGGAGTTATTAATGTGGATTACCTTGGGCAAATTTTGATACCTCTTGTGACACAAGTACCTGGTGTAAAACCTGTTGAGAAAGCGATTAGAGGGTTTGGATCTACAGGCACTCCCAGGTCTTTTGGACTCAAATAGAGTATATTTTGTATAGATTTAAGATTTTGATGATATGTGCTGTATAGATTTAGAGGATGAATCAAAATCAATTCACAATTGCATTTGGGAGTTGATGGAGGCTACACAGGAGATGCTTGTGCTGTGTTTACTGTCTTGTCTGCAAAGGGTCCTTCGGAAGATGGTAAACCCAGCATTTGTAGTTAAAAAGAAAAAAAAAGGGGGAATTGTGGGGATACAAGAAGGGGCTGTAGACAGCCTTAACTTTGACAAGTTACAGCTGTATCCCTGGGAAAAAAGGAAAACAACTTGGAATGCAGGTGTATGTTGATTTCTGCAACAAGAAGCATGTGAGTGATATAGGAGAAAGGTATAGAAGGTTGTACTGTGGGATAATAGAGTCAATGCCTGCCGATGCCTGCCGATGCATGCCACCATCATATGGTGCCCACTGTGAGGAGACCACCATCAAGGATATGTGTTTATAACTAACCTCAAAAAGAATGTTAGTCAAAAAAAGGCCAAAATCCTCTTGCATGCTGAAGTTACGACAGTGAATTGTTTCATTCTATTCAGCTTCATGTAGGCCCTGTGTTTGAGGAAAGATGGAACCTAATCTCAGATGGCTCAGAGGAGAATATAGAGCATAATCAGCAGGACAAAAAAGCATTAGATAACATGAGCCCTATGAGGCAAAGCTGAGTTTTTTGTTGTTAATTTTAGAACAGTGGTTCAAACATACGAACTGTAGATGTAAGAGCGAGTTTTTTGCTAAGCAGTTAAAAAACAATGTAAAAGACATTAAGAAGCAAGTCAAGTATTGATAGGCTTTTACTGGCTGTAAGAAGACCTTAATGTTCATTGGAAAGGAATGATATGATAATTGAAAATATTTGAAAGTTTTCATTTGGGGCAGCAAAAAATTGGAAGAAGTTTTCTTGTCCAAAAAGCTTTTGTGGTAGGGGTCTACTCTTTCAGTTGTCATAGTGATACTGGAAATAAGAAATCTGAAGCCTATGCCTTTTACCAGCTTTGATCCTACTCCTGGCTTTCAGAAAAATGTAAGATGTTTCTGAAAAAAACAGTCACCTTTAAAGAGAACTTCTACTTCAGAAAACACTTGCAAGTGGGCTCATTCATTAATGTTCCTCTGTTAGTCAGCCATTTCAACAGGAATCAGCAAGTTGCCAGAAATATTGATTTATTGCAATTGTAGGATTCCCAAATGAGTTGCTTGAATCTTTAAAACTGCACTAGCGAGATTGAAAGTTTACCTCACATTCCTCATTAATCAAAGTTCCTGAAGCCATAGGTTAGTATGGGCATTTTTCTCATTCACATTGTGTAACAGATAATCAAGCATATGGTTTCTTAATGCACCACCTCAGTTTCTACCACACCTAGGGAAGCTCAGGTACAGAGGATTTTTACAGTTGTGTTACTGAGCTTACTGTCCCTCAGAGAAAGTATGGAGAATAGAATCGTCTTGTTTCTTCATTTGTCCTGGTTTCTCTGAGGATCTGACATAGATTGGTTTACAGTTTCTCTTTTTGAAGAATTTGATCTTTTCTCAAGTGACAAGGCATGCAGTTCATCAAAAGAGCTCTGGTATCCTTAAGCTTGGATCTTTCAAGTCTATCTACTCTTGCCCTCAAGATAAATGGTAAAGAGAGATAGGAAGGAAGAGCCTGACAGCAACAATTAAATTACATTTACTTAAAAAATTGAGAAAATGTATATATAACTTCACAATTAACACCAAACTAAGTCTATTTGTTGCACTTATTTTGATGCATGCATATGGTTATGCACTAGCACTATTCTTTACACAATGTGTTATTTAAATATTACTTTCTACAGAATAGTGATTTGGCATCTTCAATATTGCAAAATGCAGCATTTAATCATCCTGTGCTATAGGCATGGCAAATGTGGAGTTGTTATGAGTGGTATTGCTGCTTCAGTGAGAGAATACTGAAAGTAGCTATCTATTTATTGTGTAAATTGAGATCATTTTATAACAGAACTGCTGCAGCAAAATCTCCATAGGCTAGATAAATCAAATAGATAACACAAGTATTCTAATGCTACATTCGATCACTGCAGACGCAAATACCTACACCATCATCCAGTAAAGTATGACTTAATGCGATTCTGTATTATTTGAATTTAATTTCTTCCACATTTCTATTTAATGCAAAACTTTCAGATTTATATGAAACAATTTAATATCTTCTGGGGAATTCATTTCTGTCACATAATTTACAAAAATGTTGGAGTTCACAACAAACTGCACTCTGGAGGGGAATAGTAAACAGTAAAGTCTTCAGAAATACCTTCTGATGGGTACCATAAAATTCATTATCATTATAAGTGTACACACTGTGCTTAAAAGAAATTTAATTTCTTACAATATTCCCATAATACAGATTTGTGTCAGAGTAGGGTATACACTGCTTTAAATTCTGTGAGCTTTTGTGTACTTCAGAGACTCTAAGGGTTTGATCACACTATTTAACTTGAGAAGAGCTGTGCTATTTTGAGTGAAAAAGAATCAGCACTTGAATATCTAGAATTCTTTGGGACTAGTCCCCCAGCTAACACTCTTCAGAATCAATATTTACACTATACTTAAATTAGTATAACCGTTGGCTTTAACTATTAGTTTACCTGCTTGGTACTACCTTCTGACAGGAATCAGTGAAATATATTATTACAAGAATTTATCTGGGAGAAATGAGCTTTTATATAACTATAGGAACACTTGAAAATTTATCTGCTCTTATCTTGATGAAACATGGTAACATTTGTAAAATCATGACTTTTTTTTTTCATGTAGCCTGGAGATCTTATGGTCTTTCCCTTCTTTGCTGGTCCTTTTTTCTCCACCTCCATCTCTCAACATAAATGGATGCATTCAAATACTACAGTAAAGATGGATCTGCTTTGTTGGATTATAGGCTAATTTTTTTTTTAAAGATTTAGCTTATTTTTATCAAACAATAATATTTACATGGAGTCTGGCTATTAACTGGATGTGAATCAAATACCATTCTTTTTGATGTTTAATCTTTGCTAGCATGCAGCCCAAACGAGGAGGTGGGACAGTTTTTGTTATGGTATATAAAAGAATTGGTTCTTCCTTTTATCTATATTATCTCTGTAGTTTCTAGTAAAGATCTATGAGATCCAACATGACCTCTCCACTTACATTCTACTTCTATCTTTTGGCCCTTGCTCCTGCCTGTGACTCCGTTTCTTCCCACTTCAACACTATGACTTCTCGAGCCCTGCTGTCCTTTCTCCTGTTTCTTCTCTTAACAATATAATCATACTGTAATATCCAGCAGCTTCTGAAAGTCAACTCTTCCATTCCCCCTTTCTTTTCTGTATCACTTCTTCCCTTTATCGGTGAACTCCTTGAACTCATAGATTATAGCAATTGCCTCAAGTTCCTTTCCTCTCAATCCAACTTAGATCCTCTCTAATTTGACTTTTATTGTGCACCAAGGATATGCTAACATCAAGGCCTACAATGACCTCTCCATGTCAAGTCTCAGGGCCTTTGCTCCATACTTGAACTCTGCTGGTTTTTTCATGACTGATCATACATTCCTTTTCAAAATCATGCGTTGCCTTTGCAACTCTGTCCTCTCCTCACCATTTAACTACTCTGACTTGAACATGTAACAGATGGGTCATAAATGAGAGAGAAAGGATACTGTATTAGACTTCTAAAGCTCTGTTAAATAAAAATCTAGATCTTTTCTGAAAAAGACCCTTTCATATTGCAAGGTGAATTTCTAAATGTAAGCAACAAATGCCTAATTATCTGTAGCTTCTATATTTGTCATCTTTTATAATTTTGTATTCCACTTCTCTTTTCATGTTACTTTTTGAGCTGTGGAGGAACGGGAAAGGCAGGCCAAAGTATACTAACCCTCTGTTCAGGAGTTTTGGGGGTTTTGTTATACATACAAATTGCCCCAAATCATCATCTCATGACACAATATAGAAGTGTTCCATTATCACAACCTTTGTATCAGGCTTATGAAGAAAACAGAATTGTAGATGCAGCTGAAAAAAAATTACTTACTTGCAGCTAAGTGAATACATATATTTTAAACTTTAGTCCCCTAAACCATAATGAGTTCATAATTTGGACCTGGATGATTAGTGAGGTGCTATAACTTCAGTGTTTTAAGTTATTAATGATAGCTGATTCCCAGTTTTGATCTCTCTGACTATTGCCACATACATCTATAAGTATTCTAGCATGCTGTCAAGACAGTTAAAGTTTACTTAAAAGTATTGCTTAGAGAACGTCAGCGTGAAATACATTAAACGTAAAAGTTCTGTGAAGTCAGAAATAGCGTGGAATTGAGTTTCAAATACTTTTTCCAACATTATTTCAGTATTTCTTTGTTATTTTGAACATTATCATGCTGCAGTTAGAAAGGTAATATGACACTTCAAAAAGAAAACTTTATTTTGATTAATTTTTTTTCCCTGTAATCCAGGAAACACATTTAGGTCTCTAGGTGAAAAAATAAATCTGTATTTATCTTTTGTACCCTAGAAGAGAAGATTTACGTATGCCACTGAACAAAATGGATTAACTCTAATTATCATATAGGCCTATTTAATAAAAGTTCTGAAGAGCAGCAAATTTCAGCTGCTAGAAAAAGTGAAGCATAACATAGAACAGTGTTTTAAAAATTTGCAACATTTATCATCATAATCAACATTTCCACTTACAAAAGTCACAAAATGGCTTTATAGTCTATAAGTAAGATATTTAGCATAAATATTGTTTGAATTCTGATTTGGTGTGGTATGACTATACTATGCCATAAAATAAAATAAAAGGAGGAGGAAGGGAGAATGGCACAGGAAGCAGGGTGACAAATAAAATACAGTGTCTGACAAGATTATTTTGCATGGTAGAACTAAGTCTGATTTTCAATTTAAACTGTTTAGTAAGTATCACACACTGTGGAAATATTGTCAAAACACTAAAGCTTATCTAGATCTTTCTTAGTCACTAATTGCCATAATATGTAGGTATTCTTGTAGGCACAAGAATAGGAAATCATGAAATAATATAAAGCCACATCCTTCTTGAGTCCTATTTGTACCTCTCTCATCACTAGTTTTGCAAATAGAAGGAAATACTCTCATTCTTGGCAGCTGTGTCAGCCTCTTTTCCACTCCTCTTATGTTTCTGTCCACAGCACTCCTTAAATTGTATTCCCTCTCTTTTACTCCCAAGAGCTGCATGCAGGAATAAAAAACACCAAACCAAACCAAATCCCCAGCCCTTCCAAAAAGGACACCTATCTCCAGTGACAGGCTACTAACTCTGGAGGTATATCATAACTATAAAGCAGTAACATCACCAGAAGGAGCCAACTAAAAGCAGTTCTGGTTGTATTTGCTGGCTCAAAGAGGTCAGCACAGCAAAAGATAAAGAAGTAGTAAACACCAATTCCCTTAAATTAATGCGACGTTCATAAAAAGGTTAAAAATTGAGACATCACAACTATCAAGCTGATGCCTGAACATTGTTTAATTCCACATTGCTGAAATATAGTAACACAGAAGAAACAAAAAGCACAAATTTTTAAAAAATAGGCTCTATTTCAGCTCCTAAAAAAGGTTATGTAGCACACCTTAATGAATTTTGTTTCTTTCTTGACTCTTTATGAGTTTGTATTAGGAGATTTTATTCGTGGTTTCCTCAGACAATATCTTATTGAAATTCTGACTTGTTTTGATACTAATAAGCTAAATGGTGTTAGGGATATTCGTCTGACTCAGATGGTAAATGATAAGGCTTAGCCGTAACTGCACAGTTAATGTATTCTCCTTTGGGACAGAATAGCTGTGGTCAGGATTTTTCTTCTGGTCTCTGCTAACTGCTCCATTGTACACGGGAATGATTGAAGACAGTAAATTGCACAGGACTGAAATCATCCCAGGAACCGTACTAACAATTTAACTGCAGAGACAGTTATATCCTACTGCCTCATAGTACTTGCTAGTATAGCTGAAAAACACACATCATCATCTTGACTCCATTAACCTGATGAACAGAGAAATGCATTTAAGTGTTGGTCAGTGAGCCTGGAGGATGCATTGATTTGATGGATGACTGAAGGTTGCAGCTGTGCTGATGGTACTTCCCTGACAGATTCTGAAATGTTTGTGGGGTTATTGATCAGGTCTCACCCACTGTTCTTTTGCTTCTTGCCTCTTGTGGTGGCTGCAACCATTCCGGAATTCGGCAGAGATGTATCTAGCTTATTTTTGCTATTTGCTAATATATTGTATATTTGCATCTACATTTATTTCCCTTTCATGTATCCTATAGTCAAATATATGATATATTTTTGGACATTAACTTTTGATTCTCTTGTCAGATAGTAGTAGAAATAAGATCAGAAAAAACCCCCATAGTTAAACAACAATATAGAAATATGATGCAAGTAATTTATTATGAATTTATATCAATTTAAATTCCAGCTTTAACATGAAAAACTCAAAGTTAATTCATTTAGAATTATTAGTATTAATTCAAATGCTCTATGTTTAGAAGCTCAGTTACTTCTCTTTTTAAACTCTGGTTATGCAAGTAAACAAATTCCAATAGGACATCTCTATTATGAATGAATGAATGATGTGGGTTTCAATCAGCTCCTGTCTGTTGCGTTGGCCTCTGACAGCAGGCAGTCACATTATTGAGGTGGCCAGAACTCCAAAAATCCACTACCATTTGCAAGTTCTTTAATAATGGCTGATTCGGTCCATTATAAAATGAATTATTTATTAATACACACAAAACTAACAGACATAACACTTAAAACGGACTACTACTACACAGGGAAGATAAAAAAAAGAAAAAAAAGGCATACTAGTATTTACAAGCAGAATTAAAGGTACCATTAAAATTACAGCTAGCTGAGAAATAGTATAACTTAGGATTCAATGCTTCTGACTATCCAGTTATCTTGATGGGGTACATATCTAAGTCCTTTCCCTCAATATCTGGAAAAGTAACCTGGAGTTGGTCCAAGGCTCCAGGGAGAAATCTTCTCACACATCTCCACGGAGTGTGTAAGAGACTGCTGCCTCTGTGGTTATTGTGTGGGCTTTTATAGACATAAGAACCATGTCTTTTAGTCAAGAATATTTCTTTCACCTCTTCCCATATTTGCTTTCCAGACTAAGATGTGTATTCAGGGCTTGGTCTCAGACCCTCAGGAGCCGGGAGGTGACCTCCTGCTCAGCTCTGTGACCGCCTGCTGAGCTCTCTGGCTCCTCGCTGGGCTATTAGTCTGGCCTGAGTTATCTCTTTCAAATGACCCAGCCATGAGAGAGGGGGGACATCCTGCCACACTCTCATCAAAAATCATTTAAAAGTGTGAATACTTATTAAAAATGTATTTGGAAGTAAAAGTACTGAGAGAACAGTAGAGAAATGTATTCTTTGTTCAGGAATATATCTTAGATATGTGTTAGTGATAAATTGATAAGACAATCAACTAAAAGTGAAATACAGGGAAGTTTTAAAAAGGAAGACATTTTTCTACCATAACAGCAAAAAAATGTACTGCATGGAAAAATTATTTTTATTAGCTTCAATTCGTTGTTAGTTTAAATGTGTAAACTGAATTTCCTAATGCTTGCACTTCAGACAACATACCTGATTTATAGAAGTGAAAACATACCTGATTTATAGAAGTGAATGTGTGACCTAGATGTCAATGTTCTCTCAAATTAAGTACATGAAATTGGGAATATGATGAAATGGAGACATAGTTTATACCTATAAGTGTATAAACATTTGATTTAGGGCTATTTGGAGTATTTTACCAGAATTAATAAATTCTGTATCCAGCCATGAGTACTGAGTTTAAATGCAAACAATTCCATAAGTGATGTACTTGGGAGACTTATTAACTGATGAGGTTGTTTTAATGGGCTACTTCGGGAATGACACTTTGATCCAATGTACTTTAAAGTACTTTACTTCCTGAAATTTGGAGTGAAAGTCATCTAAGACAGTCACACTCAAGCCCTTTAATTTCACTTGATATGATGCAGAAAAAAAATATAAAATATGATTCCAGAACAAATGCAGCAACGATTAGTGAAGATCAGTTGGAGAAGTGGAGTGGATTCATCAGTTGTGGCTTTTCTGCTTGTGTGCATGGTTGATGTCTTTCCAGTATCTACCTCATAGGCTTAGATATTCCATGGCTAACCTTACGTATTAGTGGGAACATACTTCAGCATTGTCATACTAGTCACAAGACAGCATCAAAATAAAGAGAAAATGATGGAAAAGACAGATTGACATCTTCCTGTTGCTGTTAACACTATGTTACACAGACACTGAAGACAGCAGGTATTAGTTATTACGCAAAGCTCATCCCAATACACTTCCCTTCCTTCCCCTCACCTCGAAGAAAAAAAAAAAAGGTTTCATTTCTTTTCCCCTCTTAATTTGCTATTTTCTGGATACTTTCCTTGTTTCCTTTTGATCTTTCCTTATTACATCACTTTATAGATCTTGTTCAGATCTTGAGAATATATCCCAGTTATTTCAGCTTTTTTAGTTCTACATTTGTCTTCTAAACTCTTTTTTTAAATTGTTTTTGCTTTGTTTTGTTTTTCTAACTTTTTCAATTCTTCTACACATGGAAATCAACCTGTGTTAAAAGTCCACTTCTGCATAATATCTGTGCATCTAACTCATCTAACTCTCACCCCTCGTCTCTCTCAACCTGATAAGGCTAAGTTCTGATTATCTCACATATATAATTCTGATAACTTCACTTGAGCCCAAAGAAAACTGTGTATTCAATTACCTGGAATCTTTTGTCAGTCTCAATTTCTATCAAGTTAAATTCATTATACTGCAAAAGTTAGTAGATAAAATCACAGATCTACTTATCAATACATTCCCATTGATCAAAAGCTGTCTTCAGTAAATTCAATAGGGTTTTCAAAGTGCCAGGTTTCCATACTAACATTAACATCATCTTGATACTTTGCTATTCATGTTAGTAAATTTTAATGTAAATTTTATTGTATGGAAAATTTTTTTATCTGCATTCTTAATTACCAATATAATTGAAACTTCATGTGTACCAGGAAGATATAGCTCAGAAGCAAGGGAATTGATTCCTAAAAAAAATCCAAAGATCTTTATATTTTATGTTTCAGTGCAAATACTTAAGAAAATTTAATGTCAGAAACACACATTTAAAAAGTGAGTCAGGATTTTAACTTTCATTAAAAGATCTCCATTTGCTATGAGGTTTAACCCAGAAAATGCAGATGAGTAAATAAAATTAGATTCTTTCTTCTTCAAATTACATATTGATGTATTATGTCACATTTTCATAAAGAACTGAAAATAAAAGCATTACAGAATTTATTTCAAGGCCACAGAGAAAAAAAAATATACCATTACTGAGAGGGACACAGAAATTTTCTAAAGAATGGTACTAGCAGGTTCCAAATATTCCTTCTGCTGTCTGTTGATAAGACAAAACTCTTAAGTCACAAAGCTGTAGTACCGCTTTTTCACCTTTTAGTAAAGTGAACAAAGAGCTTTCAGAATAGAGGAACAAAGCCAAAAAGATATATAGAGACATTAGAAATATAGCATTTTAAAATGAGATTTCATGCCCAGTAAAACCCTTCGTTTTTTAATTGTTTTCTTGACAGACATATAAATGAGGTATGTCAGAATGAAACAAAAAATATGGAATGTATTTATTTATCTATTTCTTTTTCTCATATAAGCTCTAAATAAACTATTATCACAAGCAGTATTAGTTCATGTAGAGGTAACCTACTCTGAAATGAGACTGAATAGAAGTAAATAGAGCAATCTCCACTAATGTGTTTGTAGCAACTGTTTGAGATGGAAGATAACGGCAGAGAAAAGGACAAAGTCTCTGAAAAACCTCATGCACTAAATATGAGGCTCAGTCTTTAGAACCCCATTAATAGACCAAATTGCATTTTTCAGAACAGCATTCCTGTCTCTTCCCAGTTTTGTGATCCCATACCACAGGTACATAGGATGAGAAGGTCTGTGAGCTTTTCAAGCACCTCATCTGGCTCACAGTCTAGGAAGCAGGAGAGAGTAATTAGGCAACAGTTCCTTTATGTTAACCTTATAAAAAATTGTGCCACAGCCATGTGGTACAAGCACACATTCATTATGGGACTGGGTTCCCCTCACCATCACCTGTCCTGATGCCTGTCTCAGGACTTCCAATCTTTTGAAGAGGTCCAGCGTACATACACGCATATGTAAGTACAAGTGTTGGATCATGCATATGGATACTTGAACGTATTTAACTGCAGTGATAATTTGCACCAATCCACAGCCAGACACATACCATTAAAAATTCTTAGGCGATCTCATGCTGCAATCTTTTTCTCTCATTTTCTAATGGAATTTTCCTTTTGTGCACTTTGAATCATTCAGATATTTGTTTTCAGGAGTGGAGTTGGGAGAAATTAAAATATATTCTGACTGGTTTTTATTTGTTGTAAGTCTATACTTTTCCTATTTACCTAGAGATTTCAAATATATTTGTATAAAACCCTCCTTTCATGCTGCTGAATTGTCAGTCTACATTCATTAAAACCTAAGGCAATATTTAGACCACTATTGCTCCATGTGTTGAATGCAAAAAGAACTGGCACAAGAAAATTCTCTGAAACAAGGATTTGGCCTTACAAGTAGTTTTTCCTAAATAAACCTAAAAAAGAACTGAAAAATAAGGATTTGGTCTCTAAACACCCTGGATTTTGAAACACTTTTGCTGTCATGACTTCCTATGATTTATCTAGAAATTTTGTTAAACATGTTCACATTTTGAAGTGTATGTTGAATTTTTCATAGATAATATTCTGTTCAATAATTTGAATTGTCATGTAAAAAAATAGAAAAATGTAATCTCTAAAGCAGTTAGCTTAAGCAACAGATTTTAGGGATTCATGGGAAGTTTACAGAAACTCAATGGAATGAAAAAAAAAGCAGACAACCATGTTGAGAAAACTATCTTATGCCAGTAAACAGTGTTACATAACATTAGCCTGGAGCTATGTCAACTTCAAAATATAGATGTATGCATCTAACTTTCCAAGACATTTCCAGATAAGTTTAAGTTTCTCAAATATAAAACTTCTACTGTTGCCTTGGATTTAAAATGCTGGAATTTTTTGTTTGTTTGTTTATTAGTTGGGTTTTTTTCCCAGACAACTTTGATAGAAGTTCTGTTTGGAATATTGAACTAACTTCTAATAAAACGTTACTTTTACTTTCTTATGAATGTCTATGGACTACATGATACCTTGCTCATTTGAAAATGTTCTATGTCCAGAAAAAAAAGGCCATCATGCAACAATTATTTGTAACCATAGTTCTTGGTAATTAGCATACAGGTGAATGTAGAAAGGAGAGGGAATGGAAACAGTATTTTTAACACAACTTTTAAGAAATGTGAAAGAGGAACATAGAATTCTCAGTGTTTGTAATTAACGAAGACAAAAGGGAAGGAAAAAAGTATGAGTAGTCTATTACTGTTGGGGTTTTTTTCTCACAAATATATATTTTTTCATGCCTTATCATTTTTCTAAATACAAACTGAAATAAAAAAATCAATTACTTTGAAAATATACATAGTGTTACAGATAATATATACAAAGGCAAAATATTGCTTGTCTATTTCTTTCCTCACACTGGTAACTTCAGAAACACATGTTTAACTTTGTCCTAATGGCACTTAATTTAATCATTAAAACTAGAAGGCTACGCAATAAAAATGTTTTTAGAGACAGAAAAATACTGTTGTATTTCAGAGATAATGAATAATATTAAATGTACTGCTAAGCCTAATCTCTTAAGGTCTTCTTTTAAAATACTTTATCCTTTTTAAGTCAACCTCACGTGTGTAATGAGAGAAACAAAATTTGACTGCAATAAATACTGTGTAAGTTATAACAATAAAGATGTAGTAAAACTATGTGGTAAAAATCTAGCCAATCAGTAACACAAACATCACCAAAGGAATCAAATTTTAAACCTGATAATAATAAAATAATTGTACAGCTTTTCAGAATTGTTCATCCAGCAGATGTAGCAAAGAGCTATGCCTTCATTCAAGCTCATGATATAAGAATCCTTCATATACTCTGAGTTTTATTGTCTATTCTTCTATCACCACAGTTTTTCTTACCAATCTTTATAAAGCACATATTCATGCCATCTTACTATACTTCTTTCTATACTTCAATTTTCTATTAAATAAAACAAGCATGTTTTGGTCTGCAAGTAACTGGTCTTTTTAATTTAACTTTCTTGTTTTTCTACTTTCATCCTCAGGTTCTCAAGGACATTCCCTTTTACTCCTTTTAAGAACAAGGTCAAAACTTCTCATTTTTGATTAGCTGACATTTTATGATGCTTCAGATGTAGAATTTGTTTTTATTGATATATTTGTATTTCCCTTATGATTTTTCCTACAAATTACTTCAGGATCTTCATATATATTATTGACTTATAATAGTGTCTGGTACAGCACAGAATATTCAAATATCTTCAAAAGACCAAACTTTAGGGCTCATATCCAAAATAAAGATGTTTCATACGATCATACAATTTCTGGGTATACTGATGTCTTCTTTCCCCTTCATTAGAGAAGCTAATAAACTGCACTGCAGTGTTAAGATTGAGGCTTCTGCAATGTTTAATAAAATATTTTTTTGAAAACCAAATTTACTGGTCTGGAACATTAGGTAGATATTAAGAACAAAATCACCATTCATGAAAAAACTAATATTTTTTTTCATATCTTCTGTTTTTGTAACTTGTAAAATAAAACATTCTAACAATAATTTTTCACAATACATGTGAAAAACAAGATTCACTCTCCTATGAGAATTTAAAAGTTTTAATAAAAAGACAATAAGGGACAAAAACAATAAAGCAAAATTTACAG
>WEIT01023865.1:2432-36568 GCA_013389985.1 Dryoscopus gambensis | reverse complement strand
GCTGTGGTTTTGGTCAGTTTTATCATCACTTCCAGCTGGGGTTTTGGCCCATGGCTTTCACAGACGGTACTTGCTGATAGATGGCAAGTCAGTAGCCGGGGTCCTCATTATACATTCTTTGGATGTTATCCAACCAAGCAGACAGTTCAATTATCACAAGCATAACTAGATCAGCTATTATACTACCACCAATAACAGAAATAGAGGCATTAGTCATTGTTACCAAAAAAACCTATACCTTTATAGCAAAGCTACTTTAACATTATATATATAGCACTCACTTTAATATTTGCGGAAAGCCAATATTATAATATGCATTTATAACAATACATGTGAAAAATTTCCTTGTCTATTAACAAAGAAAAGGAATCTAAACCACCAAGAGTTTAGCAAACATCAGGAGTTTTACCTTCAATGATCATAAAAATTAATGATTTCTAAAGAAGAAATGTAACATAAAAAAATCCAAGCACATAATTCATTCCCAAAGTAGATGCACTGATCTCAAATTGTAACCTCTGAGGTGGTATTTCTCAGTACCAGTCCATCTGATGCATCTCTCTTTAGGACAAAAAAAAAAAATACAGAATTTTCTGCTCAGTTTTCTCTGACTAAAAACACGGGAAACTGGAAAAAAAAAGAATATTTCAAACATTTTATTATTTTTTTTAATCCATTGGTTTCAATCAGGTCATGACAGTGGTCAAATGTCCAAACCCCCACACTATTACTACTACTGCAAGACAAATTACATTTTGAGACTAAATAAGACCGTGTAAAAATGCTTTTTATTCCTTTACTTCCTCTGTTTTTATAAACCAAAGCAGATGTTTTTGCCAAGTTTTAGTTCCTTAGGCATTAAACACATGTTCAGCATGTATTTTTTAATTAATTACTAAAGAGTAGAATAATAATATATTCTTACCAGTAGGATAAACCTACAGTTTCTGAATTGGTGTCTTATTAAAAGTAATTCATAAATCCACACACTTTGCTTCTTGTAGTTAGTGTAATTGTGAGAAATCCTAGCATAAAGGGAACTTATTTAGCTATCTTTAGCTTTATGATTTAAACCTAAATTTACTGTTCAATAGAATGTTTCCTTGACAAAACATTCTTCATGACAGTTTCAATGTCTATTCAATGGTATAATAAAGCAAAGTACTCACATTTCCATATGAGATAAACCTATGATGTTGAAATCTGAATGTTGGGACTATTTCATGAATTCAGTGTTAATCACAATTCTAATCTACTCTAATTTAATTGCTGCAATAACATGCCTTTTTGGAAAAGAAAGGAACACGTCCTCTAGATCAGCAAAAATGAAAATTTTGATGTACCTTATAGTATTGGCAAAAGTAGCTTGCCTTAATAGTATAGGTGTATATAGATCATTCTTTTAAAATTCTAAACTTTAAAATATAAACTTTTGAAATATGGTTCCTTTTAGGGTAAGGGTTAAGAAAACCACAAAGCCCAGAGCTCTAGAGCCACTGCAACTACAAAAGGCATGCCCAGGGGAGCACAGCACTGCTCCAACATTGCTCCATCCAGAGCTTTCAGATTGGCACCATTTATGTCCTTAGCACTTCAGCTCAACCCTAACCCTAAGCATAACCGTAACCCTTCGCGGAGCAGTAAAAGCTGCATTTTCGTAAGGCTGGTGCCAAGGGGAAAGGTGTTAAGGGAGCAGTGTTGGGGCAGTTCCATGCTTCCTTTGGCATGTCTTTTGTAGTTGCAGTCTCCCCAGAAGTCTAGGATTTGTGCTTATTTCAAGCCCAACCCAACGCTTGTGCATTACCCTAGCAGACCAGTAAAAGCAGCCTTTTCTGAGCTGCCAAGCACATAACTGGTGCCAGTCAGAAAGCTGTGGAAGGAGCATTGCTGGGACAGCTTCTTGCTCCCCTTGGCATGTCTTTTGTAGCTGCAGTGTCCCTGGAGCTCTGGGGTTTGTGGTTTTCTCAACCCTAACCCTAAGCGTAACCCTAACCCTAAGCGGAGCAGTAAAAGCTGCCTTTTGCTGAGGCTGAGGTTCCCAGCACACAGCTCGTGCCAAGGAGAAAGGTGCTTAGGGAGCAAACTTCAGGCAGTTCTATGCTCTCCTTGACATTCCTTTTTTAGTTGCTGTGTCCTTAGAACTCCAGGATTTCTGCTTATTTCAAGCCTAACCCAAAGCTTTTGCCTAACCCCACATGGAGCAGTGAAAACAGCCTTTTACTACGGTGCCCAGCCAAGAAGAAAATATGAGGAGAGTAGTCTTTGGGCAGTGGTCTGCTCTTTTTTCGAAGTGAACTGGGTAAAACCTTGCCATAATTGTACTTACCGAAATCCCCAAATCAGGGAACAAAGTGAAATGAAAAGACAGGAGAAGAAATCAATGAAAATAAATGTTTTAAATAAATAAATAAATCTGCATCAAAAGGAAATCAATAAAATGGCATGGCACAACATGAAGTTCAGGGAAATGGACCAAATCCTGCCAAATAAATCCTCTTTGAAATCGCAAGAGTTCATTTCCTTTCATGAAAGGAAATGAAATCTTGAAAATAGAGAAGAAAGTATAGCAAACATTCTGGAAAGGAGATATGATAATATAAAATCCAATTGGAAAAAACCTCCAAAATCTGGGAATGGAGTGACACCAACTAAATGGATTGGGATGGAATGAGGTGCAGTAAAAAAGACCGAAACATGCTAAAATTACACTTACTGAAATGCCAAAATCAGGGAACAGTATCAATGAAGAGATAGGAAATGAAATGCTAAAAAAAGGAGAAAAGTCCCTTCTGCACTGAAGGGAAAACAATAAAATGGCATGGGATGATATGAAGTGCAGGGAAATGGACTAAACCTTGACAAACTGATCCTCACTGAAATTGCAAGATTTCATTTTCTTTCATGAAAGGAAATGAAATCTTGATAACTGAGAAGAAAGTGTAGCAAACACTGGAAGGGAGATATGATAAAATAAAATGCAATTGAGAAAAAAAAGGTTTACTTTTGTTTTGTCTCAACACTGATTGTCAGAGGCATGTGGAGGTGGGGTGCACATGTGCCACATGCAGGAGGCAACTAGAAGATGGAGGAAAGCCTTGTCTCTGGGGTGACTTTGCCTGGCAACACTTCACATGAGACAGGCAGTCAGCAGGAGACATTGTACCCTCCAGAGACATTCTCCAATTAGATGGCGAAAGGTCTACACTAATGGACTGCAGAGGAAGCTTGGATTGGGCCAATGGTCTCCTGTCAGCAGGCAGACTTTGGGAGCGGTCAGGGGGTGTAAAAACCAACTGCGTCATGAGCTTCGGGGTTCGCTTGCTCACTTGCTCCTTTGACCTGGCCCTAGCCCATTTTTTGTCCCTTTTACCCTTGCTCCAGCATGTCTTTTGGCTCTCCTGCCCCTGCTGGTGTTTGCTCACACCTGTCCTGCCTCCCTGTGTCCCTGACTGCCACCCTGCCACCCTCATCCAGTCCTCCACCGCTGTCCCTGCTTTACCCTGTCCAGGGTTCTGGACCTCCTGCCTGAGCCACCTGCATCCAACCCTGCCCACCTCCGAGCCAGCACATGGTGGTGTAACCTGCATTCCTGGAGGTGGGTGAACACCTGCCTGCCAATGGGAAGCAGTGAATTAATTCCTTGTCTTGCTTAGTCATGCTGCTTTTGCTGTAACTGTTAAACTGGTTTTATCTCAATTCACAAGTGTTCTTCCTTTTACTCTCCCCATTCGCTGTTTTATTCCACTGTGGGAAACTGATGAAAAGCTCTGTGGTGCTTAGATGCCTACCAAGGCTAAACCACAACATTCAGGTATAGAAACCCCGTTGTTCTGGATTTCTGTTCTGATGGTGACGCTGCTGAATTCTATACTGAGAGAATAAGACTGTTTGAAAGGGTTAAGATATAATTTGGTTTTTTCACTGACATCCATATACTCCAGAAATTTGTGGCCAAACCAAAAGCGGACTCTATCCTTATATTTTTGGAGATCTTATTTGCCATGTTTTTAGATGAATTTTTCTCTTGCGCTTATTCCTGTAACATGTATTTACCCATCAAGAATATTTTATTCTGGTAGAAATGGATAAAGGAAACATTAGAAATATCTGATCACCTTCCACTGCCTATATTTCAGTATTCTGATGCTAGTGCTGGACTCTGACTGGTGAGGAACACAAATGCTAGCCTCTCTTCTAAAAGGCCTACCATACAGAGCTGGTCTTTAAGCTTCTAAGAGCTAAGAGGAGCTGGTCTTTAAGCTTCTTTTAAGATCAATGGAAGAAAGAAAAATATGTTAGGATTGATTCTTCTGCTTCTGAAATTGTTTCTAAAAACATCAAATGAACTTTATTTGAAGTCTTGAGAAAAAAAATGTAGCCTAAGGTCAAATATTCTTACAGACCTACTCACTCACCTAAATTTTTGTGTTTCATGGCATTTGAAATGCCCTAGAAGACACTTCTAATAATCCAGCTGCCTTCCCACATAAAGACATTAATTTGCCACAGTCTTTGCAGCCCATTTGGATGTATTAGATCCCTTGGGAATCTCAAATTGTCCAAGATGATGAAGGGGGGGCAATAGAAACAACCACCCAGTTACATACAAGACTTATAGATGGAAATTTTGTTAGCTGAAATGTGAAGAGTTTCACATTGTTTGTGTTATTTGATTACCAGTGCAGATAAAAAACTCCATTAAAAAAAATGTGTGAAGCATCTTAATTTTACTTACAGAGGCTGGAGGAGGACTGCCACTATGAATGAAAGAATTAAGAATTGTATAAACATGCAATTCTTTTATCCAGTAATCATGGTGGGGAATAGGATTCCTCTAATCTACTTTTGCTCTGCTTGATGTTATCCTCCAGTTTGGATAAGTCATAAGGTAGGTTCAATACTGCTTAATAAAGAGGATTTCTCATCCTGTAGCAAAACTGTATAAGTAGTTTACTTCTTTTCTGATTAGTTTGGAAAAAAAATAATTGAAAAAAATCAAAAACAGAGACAGAGAGTTACCTCTTTAGTAGTGTGGATGATAGGGATCCAGTATTGTAGATAATTCTCTAACCTATGTATGCCCTAAATGACTCTAGAAAAAATTCACAGGTTTCTTTAATATTAAGTAACAGGAAAAGGCATTTTCAAAATGTATCTCATCTTCTCTTCTCTTCTCTTCTCTTCTCTTCTCTTCTCTTCTCTTCTCTTCTCTTCTCTTCTCTTCTCTGCAGTGTACATGGAAAATTTGATTTTTTAATTTATTTTACTTTATGAAATTAGAGGTTTTGTTAAAAAAAAATCCAAAAAATCAGTACATGACATTATGGTTTGTGATCAAGGTGTACAGATTAAAAAAATTATTGTCTATTGACACAAAAAGGAGGGACATTTTGGTCATCCAAAAGGGCTGCAAGTAAAATGTGATAAGATAGAGGAAAAGATTATCCCTTAGTAGATATTATCATAGATTAATACAGTGCTTTTTCTTTGATGGATACCTGTCTTCAAAAAGGGAATATTGTATAATTTGTCTATTTCTACCTCAGGATTTGTTGGGGTAATATACAGCTAATAAAATAGCTAAAGAGACATTTAGTTGAAGATAAAAGATTGTGGTTACCCTGGGGTAAGCCTGAAGTGGAGATTAGAAGAGAGTTACCAGTGAAGTACTGGTTATTACTCTTATACAATTACTCTTATGTAAAGGACTTTTGTTTCGTTTTACTTTGTTTTGTTTTGGGGTTTTCGCCTTTTTTTTGGTGGGAAGATCATTGCTAATGAAATCTGATAGTGGCAAAACTTGTGAAATATTATTACTGCATACATGAACTTTCTCTTTCCCTTCCCTCCCAAAAAATTAATCAGACAACCTTGAGGTACAGAATAATAATGAGAAGATTAAATTCAACAGCACAGAATACAAACCCATGTGCTCAGTTTGAATTTTATTTCCTCTACTGTTTCAAGGGAAAACTACTCGCCTCTTGTGGTTTATATCAAATCAGAATCATAATGGTTTATTGATTAGAGACATAACAATCCATGAACTACACATTCAGGGTAAATGTAACCAATAAAAGAGCTAAACCACATAGACACTAGACACTTAACAAATTTTAGTAACTATCTACAAATACCATCTACATGGAATGGAGATGCTCTGTAAGGGAAAGCATGCTGGGAGCCATGTGGGTGTCCCCAGGTGGGACAGCAGGATCTCTCCCAGCACCCAGCCTGAGGAGCAGGGCATGCTGAAAGGGCCATCAGGGACAGGAAAATAGCAGAGTTTAGGAGATCTCAGGAAAGGCTGGGCAGGACAAGTAAGACCTGTTAGTGACCCTCAGGGTTCTGACTCTGCTACTCCATAACTAATGCCCAAAAGTTCTAAGGACCTTATACACATGCACGCACACAAGCTCACCCTCCTCCACAGCCTTGGGGTCTCCCCTGGGTGCACACCCTTTCTGCAGGATGCATGCTGCCCCAGTTTTTTGTGCTCCCCTCCTGCTCCTGACATGCTGTTGATGCACCCACCAGTGAGGAAGTGCCGCAGGAGATGTGCCTGCTCCCCAGACTGGGGTCCCAGCAGACTGCCTCCTCACTGCCAGCCTGTTGCTGGGTAGCAGCTGTGCCCTTCAACCTGGGCAAGGTTCAGGGTGCCCCAGGGCATTACTGGTGGGGACAGAATCTCTCAGATAGCTGCAGCTGATCAGTCTAAACTTCTTCACAGTATCATGACATCCTTATTTAAAATGTCTCCAGGTAATTCCCTCACTGGTGTTTAATTCTGCTCATATCTGTTTAAGACTGACACCATCTGCTTCCTGTTTTTGCCAGGTTTTGGTGAACAAGCTGTCCAGAATAGGCAGTTTTGGGTATTCCATTCACACACGCTATCTGAATTTAGTTTCTATCATATCAGTTATTTTTACTCAAAAACACATTTCCAAGAGGAGGTACTGCAGATTTCCCCCACAATCTGTATGTAGATATCAAAAGCTGTTCAAAGCTGTATAGATAAATTGTTTGGATTTCCTCTGAATTCATTGTAGGAACAAGTTTACTACAACCACTAAACATTTATTTTTGAGTTAGTTTCATTACAATTATTTTATTGACTAAAGAAGGAACAAGACAAATAGGCAGTCTAACTTTTAGATAGTTAAAGTGAGAGAAAATGTAGACTGCATCAGGGATGATCAAAACTTCTTTTACCTGCTGAATGTTCATCAGGAGGAAATAAAAGAGGTAAAGAATGATCTGATTGTACCATGCAATGAGAAGGAACTGAATTCTGGCTTAAAAATTTTTATTGCTTTCTTTGGCTTAGACACAAGAAAGGTGTCTGTATCCATCTAAGAAATGCCAGTGTTCTCCCTGAATGGAGCCTGCAATGAGCATGAATCCCATTGCAGTAAGACAGTGACTCAGATAAACACTTTTTTAGTGTCCATCAGATTCAAGTTCTGTGATAGGAACTGGAAAGTGTCATTGTGATTGTACAAAGCATTGGAGAGAACATGTTTTCCATTAACCTGTGCTCAAAACAGCTCATTCAAACAGCAGGGAGTAAATAAGAATGTTATTAGAACAGTCACAAGAATGGGTATTCTGACTTCCAGGAAGTCTTTAGGAGATCATAGTTTACTAAAGTTTAAAGTGGCGCTGATAACAGACACACCAGAAAATATTTGTGCTGAAATTCATCTTCCGAAGAAGAATAGGATAAAAAATGTAATTACTTTACAAGTACAACTTTGCCAGCTTGTAAACAGAATCATAAAAAATAAGGCTGGAACTGACAATGAAAATTCACCCAGACCATGCCCCAGCAGCATGGTAAGAATAGCAACACTCATGAGAGATTTTAACTTATTTAAAAAACAAACAAACAAAATTACTAAAACTGTACAGTTTCCTATTGAAGTCTATTGCACTGTTTAGTGTGTAATTTTTTTTTATTTTTTCACTAATGTCTAGGGCAAAAAGTCTTGATGGCATTAATTGATGTCTCATTCCTCTTGATAAGGAAAACACTACTATTGATTTTTTTTGTGGCAGCCTTCCATAGAACACTTGTCATGTTCTGTGACAAGCTAGGTCTTTTCTAAACCATCAGAAACCTAATTCTTTCTGTCTTCTTAACATTTATTTTGGTTTTGTCTAGACTGTTAGACTGTTGTTTTTAGATACCGTATAACAATTTCTTGCCGTCGCTGAGGTCGTGAGTTAGTGACATCCATTATAATCCAGTATGAAATCATTTAGTACAGATGTGGTTTATCTTCCCTTTTTCATATCTATCTTTTATTGCATTTTATAAACAGTACCCTATTTGACCTATTTTTATTTCTTTTCATTTGAACAAAGCAATTTATGGGGAAAAAAAGAGAGAAAAACGGAAAAAAAGGATCATTTTTCCTCACATTTATCTCCTGGGCTTCTGTTTATTAATAGAAGTTACAAATCCATATTACCTGACCTAATCAGGATTTTCTTCTCAGATGTCTTAATCAGTGAAGAGCATGAACACTGGTAACAACATACTTTGTTTTACCACAGAGGTAAGTAATATCTATAATCTTCAGATTCTAATTTCCTTAAGAGCCTTTGAAAATGAAATGGTTATTAGATAGTTTTCTAATGGTCACTCTCTAAATATGTTTCAGATCATGGAAATTCCACATTTGAGAATTAACTGCAGAATTTCTTTTACACTACTCTTTCCTTTTAAATTGAGGAAGATGTAGCTCTAATTTTCAACAAAAGCCATATTCCCAGTGAAAATACTATCAATCTTTTAAGTCTACCAGTCAAATCTACATCACTATGATGATAATTAAGGATAGAGGTTTTCATTTAGAATACAGCTCTTCAGATTTTACACTTTAATGCTTCTATGCTATATTGTAATGTTGTTTTTCTTAGAGCTACAAAGAGAGTAAAATAAGTTTTCTAGTTTCAAGGACAGAAAACAGAATGTAATCCTTAACAAAACAGTTTTCTTCAAATAATTGCCTACTTACTGCGGGGGTTGCCCCATATTTCTCATCTCACTTGTTTTGAACAGATTTTGTCAATGTTTCGATGAGACTAAAAACAAACAAACAAACAAATATATATATATATTTTTTTGAAAATCCAACATAAAGATAAATATTTCCCTTTACTTTTAACTGAAATGCAATAGACTTAGTTTTGGTTTTGTTTCTAAGTGTTCATATTTTCACTGCTATTTAAAAGTGACTGCCTCTTGTTCTACTTGTTACTACTTGTTCTACTAATTATTTCACTAGGGCAGCATCTTGTCCCATCTAAAATAATAAGCTATGTTTGGGGTGCCTTCCTGGTTAATATCTACCTATGAGTATGGGGACTAGAAAGCAGTGAAGGTTATTGGAGCTTTAAGTTTGCTGCTGGTCTAAATAAAGAAGTAATTATTATTCTCCTCGAGCAAGGAAAAGTAGGGAAAAAACTGACCATGAATTGCAAAAAAAACCACCAAACAAATCCAAACAAGCCTCCCTTACATTGTTTGAATGACTTAGAATTGTATGATGTCTTGTAGGGCTGCACTTGAGACCAGTATTTCCTCTTGAATGATTCCTGACTGTTAGCCAGAGTAAATCTGACCAGATCTAGTTTAAAATTTTAATTATAACAAACATATTGGTGATGCATTTTCATAGTATCTATTATGTGAAAGCAAGAAGTGCTTCAAAAATTCAACACACTATTATTATTAACTAGAACTTCAGATTTCTATAAATATTAAACCATCATAGTAAGCTCATGTGAAGGAAACAAGTAAATAAGTAAAAAGCTTGTGTTAAAGTAAGCTTAAAGATTCTCATAGAGTTGAATTCCAGGTTCTTATTATGGGAATAAAAACTATTTTTCCTGTGAGAGGAAAGCAGAAAGCATTTCCGGCAAGACGTCTAAAAATCCTTTGGTATAGCTATCATTGTGTGTGCTTGTTTAGAATCTGGGTATTTCTTCAACCAAAAGAGAAAATTAAAAACAACTGTATATGAAAGAAAGGCAATTAAAATTGTGTTGTCACAAAAAAATTCAGGATGGATGGGACCTTGAGAGGTCTCCAGTCCAACCTCCTGCTCAGAGCAGGGTAAGCTCTGAGGATGCCTCGGTATTTGTCCAGTTGAATCTTTTAAACTCCAAAGGATGAAACCTACCTCTATGGGCATCTCTAAGGACTTACAGAGCACAGGTACCCATCTCAAAACACTGCTAAAGCTAAAATAAACCACCACAGAGGAAACTTGAGATAAGCACAGAAGGGAGGAATTTGCATGAGGAAGGCTCTAATTCCAGGCCTAATGGAGATAAGATCGGGTTAACATATCCTGGTTAACACACCCAGAAAAAAAAATCTCACTGTGGCAAACAGTGGGAAAGGAAGTAACTGCTCATATCACCCTAAGTTATTTGAACGGCATCTGTGCCCTGTGGATGCATGAAATCTGGACTCTATACAGGTGGTACCACCAGAAGAACAACTCAGGGACCCTAACCATCAAAAAGTCCAGGGTGAAGAAGGACCAACGGGATGCTGCTAGACCCATGGCTGGTGACTATCTTCTTCTTGATCTCACTGTCTCTCTCTCCCCCCCTCCACCCCTTTTCTACGTCCTTCTATCTCTCTATCTTTCCTTTACTATTAAATAAGACTCATATTATTGACTTCAGCATATGGTCTCATTTGCACCTTAATTCGTCAGAGGCATGTCTCACTAATCAGATCATATTAGCACCTTGATTGCCTTCATGACTCTTACTTACTGTCAGAACCTTTCCTCTTTCAACTTAGGCCCTTGTCCTGCCACCAAGCAGGTCTGTGAAGACCTTCACTCCCTCCTCTCAGTGGCCTCCCCCACAGACCCTCACTGAGGCACTACTTTTAGGCTGTATTCAGGCCCAGGGAAAACTTTTGTGTGATTATCCTTGGGGCACATTTCTGGATACATGGAGGATAAGACTTTGGGAATAGTCCAAAAGTAAACAGTGAACTAGACCTAGGAAATCTGTTTGTCTTCTGCAGTAAAATAACTGGGTCTGTGGAGAAGGGGAGAGCACAGAGTGAGAGTCACTGACTTTGAGTTCAGCAGTTTCCCATTCTTGCAGCCTAGCTGGTATATAACAGTGTGGGGAAGAGAACAACCAGAGGGGGAAAACACAGCACGAATGAAGGTAGTGGTTATGGGCTTCAGCTGTTTATGAATGTGTTAATATTTGGAGAGGATATGTAATACAGTTAATATACCACATGACAGAAAATTCACTGAGTGATTAAATACACTATGGGCCTGCAGCAGCCCCAGTAGGGACAGCACAGGGCAGGGCTTCCTCGGGGTCAGGGGTGGTATCAGCTGGCTAGGTCTGGCTGGAGATGGTTAAAGCCAGTCAGAGGTGGTTGAAGCAGATTTTCCCTCTCCTGTTCTCATGCTGCTTCCCAAAGAGAGCTGCCTTGGGGACTGTCTCTGACTGGCTGCGGCTAATGGCTTAACACACATGGGTGGAGGAGTACCAGCACTTTGTGTCACAGGGTAGGGGACACCTGTGCCTCCCCACAGAGGTTTCAGATGAGCCGGCAACAGGCCAAGGAAGAAGAAATGCCATCCCAAAGCCTTGAGCAGGGCTCCGAGATGGATGATGGAGGGGGGTCACACCCATGATTTCAGTGATTGCCTGCTCCTTCACCTTAGATCTGCTGGCAGTTTTTTGAAGACAGACATTAGAAGGAAAAGCACAGTGTCAAAGGAAAATAATAAATACTCACTCCTGGGCATTGGCTTTTTAAAAATTTATTTTTATTTTTATTTAATTAAAGCCCTTCTAGTGAAGATTGCCTGTGCAAATAGATAAGTTGGCTAATAGATACAAATAACACATACAGATACTTAAAGTGTTAAAGCATTATTTGGTTTAACAATAAATGTTAGCTCCATTTATATATGTTATATTCCCTTTTGCCCATGAAAGAATTTACAGAAAGATTTAAATTTTCATTTCTGGATACTTTTTTAAGAGATCAGTGACATTTCCATTACAGCTGTCAGCTAGTATTTCCCCAGTCTTAATTTTTCCTGCCCTACCATCATTTCCTTCAAAAAGCTATTAAAAGCTTGATGTTAACAAGCTGCACTCCACCCCTAGACTGAAATATCCTAAAACCCCTGGCAGATTAAAAAACTGTGATCTTGAAGTCAGAAGAACAGAAGAAACTTCTTAGATAAGTGCTCCCCAAAGTAAAACTTGTTCAACTTTTCCTTGCATTCTTTCATCAAGTCATAATGTTCTTGAAACCACAGAAGTTGTGAGATAATATAAAGGATGGAGAACACAGTTACCAGGATCCTCAGGTGGCCTCAACTACCTCATCTAGTACTTAGACAACTTTCCTCAGCTATGGGAGGCACAGATCCAATCAATTTTGGCTAAGAAAGGACAGGGATTTACCTATTTTAACTCTTTTTTTGCTGGCCTAATCATCAGATCTGTACGACATGAGGGTACTAATAGCTTTTTGTTATGGCTTTACACCAAGGATAATTTATCTTTTCTCAAATCAAGAGACTGATCTATCAATCAATTCAAGAAGTATAATTTCAGATGATGGAATGGAGCTCTGGGCCCACGAGCACGTCTTTTGTGAATTAGTCTCAATCAGATACCTAAATTAGATGTACCAGATGACACAAAAATTATCTCTGGTTCAATTTTATTTTACCTCTTTTTCTCCAGAATTTTCTCTAGCCAGTATTTTGAATTCTTTTACAGTGCTCAATTTTATTTAATCTGTTCTATATGTAATGACTGCTAAGAGGCAACTGGGGACAACTGCAAACATGATATGTGCCAAAATTATACAGAATGAGATGGAATAGATATAATTCACTGTATTCCTGAGAATTTCCTGTTTCAAATTCAAGATATTTAATGGGTAGCTCCCTTTATCATCCTTAAAATTAATTATCATAACATTAGAGAGATTTGAACCTCATATGATTTGAACAGCCACACTGAAACAATATTCTTCTAAAGGCAATCTTACGTGCAAAGCTCTTGTAGAAGCAGAATATAAGTAACGAGAAACCTTTCATTGATCAACCTATCTTTATTGAGCAACATAGTTCTCCTTATATGGTAGATATCACCCAATTAAAAAACCCCAAACAACTAAGCACCCAGTATTTCTGGCAGGTAAACATCACCTAGAATTAACTTATGCAAGCGGAATTAACATATGCAAGCTCACTTTCTGTCTGAACTCATCCACTGCCATTGCCTAAAGAAATTAGTCTGATATCATTAATTAGTCTAGTCTCATTAATTTAAAAAAATAGGATTTTTTTTCTCTTTATAGGCTTCATATTTCTGATTCATGTTAGAGTATTTTGCCATAATTCAAAGAACAAGCTGAATTTATGGCATGTACTAACATTTTCATGAACACATAGTAGCCATGTCCACTTTCTTCATCTTCCATATTCAGTGACCTCATTCCGTTATAAAACTCAGTGTAAGCTTGACCTGCTGTAAACACTCGGAGCACTTTTAGATACATTATGATCTCATACTGCAGTAATTTTTTAAAACCTAATAATTTTAAAAATACCAGCCTCTTAGGCAATTTTCTAAAATATTTATTATGAAGGCAATAACAAATAGTGCCCACTGATTATTTATTTGAAAAACATATGTGATTTCAAATTTATGAAGCAAAAGTTGATACAATATGAAGGGAAAAGAAAATACCCAAGTATATAAACAATATTAACAAATCAGTATTCTAGGTAAGATAGGTCCTGAAATAAAGAATTACCTGCATCATATGTAGTTCTGTTACAGACCTCTGGTCTTAAGAAAAAAAAAGCAGATACTGCTGCAATACATTGTTGCAGGAAAAGGAAGAGAAAGAGGCATACGCTGTATTCTCGTTACCACTTCTCAGCATTCCTATCATAACAATATGGATATTTATAACATTCTGATTGCAATAACAGTCTGATTATTCTTAAACGCTTTCAAGTGAAAATACGTGACACCATGTCCATTTAATGTTTCCATCCTTTATTCATTTTTCATTACTTCAGGCATGTATCTAATAAAGCACCCACATACCATTTTTCAACAATATCTTTTGAATGAAAGAATATGACTTTTTTTTCTTTTTTCACTCCTACCAACATATAAAAAGTTGTTACCTTATATTTGCTAAAACTTAAGAAAAGAGTAATCTAGTAAATCACACCTTCATGAAAAATCAACACAATGTCTGTCTCTAGAGAACTAAAACTACAAGAATAATTGATATTTTATTTCTATTTCTCTAATTCCTCTTATAATTTTACTATTGGGATTTAATGTGTAAAATTAAATCATCTAGGTATGACTTTCTCTATGAGTAAAATATTGAACACATGTTGCTATTGTCAAACATCCTATCTTATGTCTAATTTCTCCTTCAGATTACCAGTGAATTTTATTTACTAAAAGTTTGTTGAGATGCTCCTTTTTTCTTCTTTTTTGCCCCTTTTCTTTTATTTCAAATAAACATTACAGTAACATTTTGCTACAATAGTTACAGAAGGAAGTATTTTGATCTGGATTTAGTCCACCTAATTTGAGGCTCATAAATGAGGCACTTATATTGTGACTATATTTTAAGCTGGGAAGTGATAAGTTGTAGAGGATAGTTCAGATAAGTAAAAATTAATTCTTTCCATTTACCCAATAGTGAGATTATGACAACCCCACTCTTATCACAAATATTCTATTATAGTACTAAAAGTTAGATGAAACATATCCAAACCAGTTTACAGACTGTGGAACGGTTGAGACCAATTGCATTCCTTTGAGAAAAAGTTTCTGTTCAGTAAGGATAAGGATGGCAGATTAAGGATATAAAATATTTTAAATTTTATTCTGACAATATAAATAATTTTATTTACTATTCTTATTTTCTAAGAATAAAAAATGTTCACATGTCTTTTTGAGAGACTCCTAGATTAAATACTTGAGAAATTTTTAACTATAAAAGCCCTTATTTTCTAAGGAGAAACAGAAACTCTAAGCCTTAAATTGCATTACTTAAAATATTGCAGTGCATTTCTCACACACAGAATTGCATAGCATTTTTGCACATTGTCTCATCCATCACTGAAATAACCCTGTACATAAAATTGTTTTCACCTTCATAGACAATAGGGAAAGTCCTGCTTTAAAACTAGAAGAGAGGACAAAAAAAGTTGCACCCATATTTTTTCATGATAAATTATATCAGATGAAAGAAAATTTACTTGCAGGATGACATATTTTGTCAAGGTTACATTCTAAAAGTAGAGACCTCCATTAGCCAGCAACTTAGAGAAGTTGCATTATTTTAATAGAAACCAAGAACCAGTAGAGAACAAATTCTGGGTGACCTACCATTTATTGAAGTGAACTCCGGGTTGACTAAAAGTGTTTCCATTAGTCGTGCAGTGCTACAGAGCCTGATGGAATAAAGTCATATTCTCAGGGCTAGAGGTTATTGACTTATTTATATCAGTGTTTTAGCAGTATGTTTAACAGTGTGAAGTTAATTTCAGAAGTCTAGGGGTTGTTTTGTTGGTGCTTTTTGTTTGATTGTTTTTTGTGTTCTTTTAATTGGCTGGATCTTTAATTTCATATATAAACACATGTACAATACATAAACAGTGATTTGGTGTTACATTCCACCCTAGCGCCTAGTCTCTAGAAAATGTGGCAATCTGGTATAACTGCCTATTAGTCCAGGAAACAGGCATTGGTTCTCTGTGACAGTGTTGTGACAGAACTCTTGTTGAAAACTTCACAGAAGGACAAGTGAAAAGACCTCTAAGTATTCTCTTGTTTTTAGGTCCTGATCCAGAAAGCTTCAAACACGTAAAACCCCCATTCGGTGAGACGTTTCACTTAAAACTGCTGGGAACATTTTTCCAACCTTAGATCTTGGAGAAACATATATGGCGTAGGTATCTTAGGTGGAGGGAAGGATAGCTGAAGAGAGACCATAACTTATTCGGTCTGCACAATCCCAGACGTGAGTACAGACTTGGAGAAGAACTCATTTAGAGCAGCCCTGCAGAGAAGGACTTCGGGGTTGTTGTGGAGAGCTGGACTTGAGCCAACAGTGTTCACTCACAGCCCAGGTGGCCAATCACATCCTGGGCAGCATCAAATGCAGTGTGGCCAGAAGGTCGAGGGATGTGATTCTCCTCCTCTACCCTCATGAGACACCACCTAGAGTGCTGCATCTCCAGCTCTGGAATCCTTAGCCCAAGAAAAGCATGGGCCTATTAGAGTGAGTCCAGAGAAGGGCCATGAAGAGGATCAGAGGGCTGGAGCACCTCTCCTGTGAAGACAGGCTGAGAGACATGGGTTTGTCCAGCACGGAGAAGAGAAGACTCCTGGAAGGATTCATTGCATCTTTCCAGTGCTTAAAGGAGGTAAAGAAAAAAGACAAACAAAAAGATAAAAAAGGAGGGGTTATTAAAATAGAGACAAGTAAAAGAATGTGATTGGCTTGTGAGATTTTCTTTCCAAAGTTATTATGTCATAAATATATGAAAGCACACAAAAATAACTTTATATGGACTTTCTTGCTTTTTCTTTCCCTTCTTTTCTTGATTTAGCACTCTTTTTTTTCCTGAAAATTGTATATGTAAGTAGCTTTCTAGTTGTATTCAATGTTCATATTACTATTTTTGCAAGCCAGTTCTACACAATATAGACAATAAAATTTCACTAGAGTTTCTTTTATTGAACAGCATTCTACTCTACAAACTTTCGTAAAGATGCTTTTTGGGCATTTTTTCAATTCTCTTTCCTGAGTCAACAAGATTTATATTTTCCTGCAAATCCTTTCAGCATTACTTGCCATTGTTAGTTTTTTTGTTTTAGACTTTTAATGTTTTTTACCACCATGACATTGAAACACTTGACAAATGCATGTGGATTTAATCCCAGATCAAGACTTCCACTCTACAGATGGAAGCTGAGACTATGTTCCAGACTTCTCCAAAAGGGCTCATTGTTCAGATTCCATCAGAATCAATGCTTTTAGAGACTCAAGAATTAAACAGGCAGTTTATTCACTTTTCAAAAAACTGGTACGCACAGTAAGAAATATGTTAAAGACTTCCATCTGAATTTGGTTTGAAGATTCTGGAATTGCAACATGCAGAACAATGCTGTAGGAAAAACAAATGGCTCACAGTATGTACATAGCTTAAAACTGGCAAGAGTCCATATGCTGTTTTGTTGTTAGATATGTTTATCCTGAGAAAAGGAAAAATAAAGACAACAACAAAAAGAGAATCTGGCTTAAAAAAACACTTCTCTCTGCAGCGAACATTGCCTACAAAACAGAGCTGATTAACAAGGCATCTTTTCATTTCCTTTCTTGCAAGCCATTGAATAACAGCTGAGCTATTGTACAGCCTAACATCTCTGGAAGCTCTACCAATTCAACTAGTCATCCTCAACAAAGAAAATGGCTATTGGATAGAAATGGCACATCCATGGCCATTCTTTCTTCTTCTTGTTTCTATGACACCTCTAAAAATTTGTAGCTGTCATGAAAACATGATACACACTCCACAAGCTCTATGTGTATTGTTCTTTTTATCTTTTCATTCTTTTAAGTTTGTTGTCAAGTATTAGGACGATAAAAATTCAAAATATTTCCTTCAAAAGTGTTTAGAAGAGGCATTTTTAATACCTTTCCAATAAGCACTGAAATTCATAGAATATTGAAGTCAGAAGGGAACTGACCAAGGCAGGTCAGCAAATGAGTAAAACTGTCCTGTGATTGGGAGTCATCGGTCTCTCCCTCTTAGTGTGCCTCATACTTGACTGAGGCTCAGGTGGGTCTGATGATGGCTTTGGCTAATCTTGTCTCACCTGTTGCCATGACACTATCTCTTTCCCAACTGCGGTTCTGGAGACAAAAAAGGGAACCATTCCTCTTGTCTCCAAAAGCCACAAGTTTCCTGCATAATCCATACTGGCAGTCTCCACTTTTCTTTAATACAGTTTCTCTGTTTTTCTGCCATGCACTATATGGTTCAGGCTCTTGCCTCTGCTGCATCTCTGGATAGCCCAGATCAGTCACCTGTTCTCATCCTTGGGGCTATGCTGCTTATCCACACACTCCCACCGTTCCTACTCCGCGTGACTGTGGATGCAATTGGACCACAGCTGAGAGGTGAGAGGCCACTCTTGCCCCAGCACTTCCCCTTCCTCTAGTCCAAGGCCTGAACAATGTCGTCATCTCTTTAAAGCTCTGACAAGTCCTTGGCCTTGAATACCAAGGACATCGCCAGCCACTAATGAGGTATAAGATCTTTTATTCAAAATCTTTTTTTGGGCAAAAAGAAATGCATGATATTTATGGAAGCAGGATTTATTGTTAATATAATTCATGTTTTCACAGTCCAATCAAAACCACAATCAACTACTATTACTAGTCCAGTTATAATGCCAGTTGCCCATATAAAAATCAATACAGAAAATTCTCATTCGTAACACATTTAAAATAGTTCTGCCATGACATCTTCCTACCACCTTTCTCTTTTACTCTGGTATTGTGGCTGTCCTTCCAATGTTCTTCAGGAGCACAGCGTGACAATTTTAGACTTCCCAGGTGAATGGACCTATTGGAAGGGAAGGATACAACAATTTGATCCTTTGCAGTTTTCAGAAGCAGCATGGTGCCCATGGAAAATGTGGCTGCCTTTTCCTGGGGCTCCTCTTGGGGTTCCGGGGTTGCTCTTCTCCCTTTCCCCTTGACACAAAGGGCTTTCCTCCCCACCTCTGGGATATGTCAAGCCATCATCCCTGGCCAGCTGGGAGCAGTCCCTGAGTTAATGGCAGTCATGTGATCATGGTAGTTCCAACCAGCTTCCAACCAGCTCAAGCCATCCAAGGCTGGCCTGTCCTCCTGAGAGAGACCTGTCCTGCCACTGTGCTGTTGGATGTGTAAGGAGAATAGCCAAAGTGTACACTACTTGCAAGGAAAAGAAAATATCAACTAACAAACCCCTTTTGAATGGAATGATCCTTATTTTCTTTTCCTGAAAAATATATAAATGCATATTATGAAATTGCAGATGCCTTAATTTAATTGAAGCATAAACTGGTTAGAAAATCAAAAAGTTTCTGAGAATTGTAAAAAAGTACTTTCTTTTTGTTTTTCTTTTAGTGAAGTAACATACATTATTTTGTCATGACCAATACCTTTTCCCTTATCTGAAAACACTCTTGTGCTTTATAAAAGAATTAGCTATTGAGCTGTAGCTCCACCTGAAAAGTCCTAAAAGGATTGACTTAATTTTGCGACTCAGGCATAATTGTACTCTTCCATACACAGCTTTCCATATACAGCTCTTTGTGGGAAAAGGTCAGCCTCTTTTCAATTGCACCAATCAGGAAAGTGATAGCAAAATTTATGGTAAAATATAAATATCACCGCCTTCAGCCAAATATATCTCAAGGATTTTGTGATTCACCCAGTGACAGCTTTTCTTGTTGGCTCTTAATATCCCTTCCATAATGCTCTTTGTTTTTAATATCACTGAATCATGGAATCACAAAATATGCTGAGTTGGAAGGGACCCCCAGGGATCACTGAGTTCAGTTCCTGGCCCTGCACGGCACCATCCCCAAGAGTCACACCATGTGCCTGAGAGCACTGTCCAAATGTTTCTTGAATTTTGTCAGGCTGGTGCTGTGACCACTTCCCTGGGGAGCCTGTTCCAGTGCCCAACCACCCTCTGGGTGAAGAACCTTTTTCTAATATATGTATGACTGATGATACTGACTAATGTATATCTCTGTATTCACTATAGGTGACATAAAAAGAAAAAATAATTAAATCTACAAGTCCTAGAATATTATAAAAGGCAGGTTTATGTGAAAAGAGGGGTCCATTTTAATAGGATATTTCTCTACAGAAGCAGCTTTCATACATATAATTTATTTTAATGTTTCTTTTCACTGTAAGTAACACTGATTCCCAGTCTCTTACACCAGAGCTAAGGAGCACAGCTGTGTGAAACGTTTATTTTACACCTGGAACTTGCTGAAATGGAGCCTGATTTTTGAATTAAAATATGCTGAGCAAATTCCTACAATAAATAGAAAAAAATCATGTAGGTAGATGATGGTATCAAGGCACATGTTTTACCACCAAATTCTGTAGTATTTCCTGGATTTGGGAACACATAGCAACTGACTCCTGATTTCAGATTGTGGTGAAACCCCGTCCCCCACCATATTATGCTTTGGCATCTAAAGAAAAGAAACCAGATATATTGGTCAGGTAATATCAGTAGTGTAGTTTAAAAATGTGAGTTACTAGAAAAACTTGGAGCTGAATGCAGCTTGTCTCAGTATGCAGCCATGCTTTATGATATTTTACCCCGTCAAATCTGAAATATGACACATGTATTGACTTATAATCAATATGTAGAATAAGTACGTGTTTCTGAATACTTGCTAGAATAAGTCTTGTTAGAGATCCAGAGGAGGACCATGAAAAAGATCAGAGAGTTGGAAGCTGGAACACCTCTCCTATGGATAGAGGCTGAGTGAGTTGGGGTTGTTCATCCCGGAGAAGACAAGGGTCCTGGGACACTTTATTACATCTTTTCAGTTCTTAGAGGGGGCTTATAAGAAGGACATAGAGAGACTTATCACAGTCTGTAGCGACAAGACAAGGGACAGTTCTTTTAAAATGGGAGAAGGTACATTCAGGTTGGACACAAGGAAGTAATTTTGCTGTGATGGGGAGCCAGACACTGGAACAGGTTGCCGAGAGAATCTGTGGATGCCCCATCATTGGAAATGTTCAGTGAGGTTTGAAAGGACTTTGAACAGGGAAAGGTATCCTGGCCCAAGGCAGGCAGGGTTAAACTAGACAGTCTTTAAAAATTCCTTCCAACCCAAACTCCTCTGTGACTCTATGAACTTTAACTCACTTAAAGCAGAGTTATTTGAAACTTTCTATAGTGAAGGTTTTTAAACTGAATTCTTGCTTTTTTACGGACTTTATCTCCCTGGAGATTCTGCTGCAGTGAAGAAACAAACTTGCATTGCACACAGGCAAACCCTCAATTGAGTATATGTAATGCATAATTTACACAGTAAATACAGATATTTAGGAAGAGTGACAGCATAAATATATGAACAAATGAAGATAGGAATTTATGTGTAGAAGCATATCCACTAATGCATCTGGAATCTAGACAAATAAACAAATTTTAAAAAGTTTCAGTTTCTCCAGATCAGAGTTCATTTGAGAGAATTGAATTATCTTCCTTGTTCATTTTTATTGACCTGAAGATTTAGACTGACAACCAAATTGCTTCCTGTCATATAGGCTTTCATAACTGTCGTGTCTTTTCCTAAGAAATGTGAAGTCATACAGTACTGTTTAACTCATTCTTTGTAAGTCATTGATCATTCTAAACTATCTAAAAATAAATTTAAAGTAACAAAATTAGAGTATTCACATAAGCATATGCCCTTTAAAAATATATTTTTTAATCTGCTACGTCACACTGAAATTCTCTCTAAATGAAATGGTCTGAGAGACTGGAAGGATTGCTGGCTTGAAACATTTTGGGTGTGAGTATGGGGGAAGGGACAGGTCAGGCCTTGTTCTGGTGAGGCGATGCCCTGCTCTGCATATCATCCCCCCCTGCCTGTATCCCAGCCCTGCAGTGGCCACCAGTCCCTGGCACACCAGAGACAACACTCCACACCTGCCTCTGGAACCTAAATCCATCCCTGTAGTAGCCAAATAAGTAGAAGTTGCACCCAGGGGAAGGGCCGGTAAAGCCAAAGGGTACTTAAAGCGAGACATAAGGCAAATGCATGTCTCTGCCCTACTGCCTCTTGGGATTTCTATCAGCCGAACACTGCTGGAACCAGGAATGGTAGCAGTACTTGTTCTTTTCTATATTTTTTCTCTCTTTCTCTCTTTCTTCTTCTAATTCCCTCTTCTTGGAGTTTTGGTTAACTTAAAATTGGATGGGTTTGGAGTTTGCTAAGTTGAATGGGCTAAGTTAATGCATTATGAAGTGTTTCATGTTGATTGAAAGCTGCTCTACACTTTTGCCAAAGTTCTCTGGTTTTCTGAAGTTACCAGTTAAGCTTTTTGTTGTTCTGACTTCCTGAAAATATCCGGTTGGTATTTTTTCTGTGCATCTAAATCAGAGTACATGAAAAACCATAAGACCTTTTGTGAGTCTCGTAAACAGAGTTTTTTTGGGCCTTATATCAGGCTATTGTATTGTGTTTGCATGGCCTGGTTTTGGTAGAGATGGAGGGGCTACAGGAGTGGCTTCTGTGAGAATTTGCCAGAAGCTTATTCCATGTCTGGCAGAGCCAGCGCTCTGAGATGGACCCACCACTAGCCAAGGCTGGGTCAATCAGAAATGGTGGTAATGCCTCTGTGATAACGTATTTTTTATGATTCAAACTGATTCAATAATTTATCACAAAACTATTCTAATTTTTTTAGTAAAAAATGTTTTAAATTAATTCATCTACATTACATGTATCAAGTGGTTTACTAAAGAGATTCAGAAACAAGAAAAAACATTTCAATAATCCTATTTTTTTCATAATTCATTTTCATTGCTTCTCTCCTGAAGCCTTTCTTTTAACATTTTATCTTTTATTGAATAAGAATCTTCTTTTACAAATACCCCAAACTAATGTAATCTCTATTTAGGTTAACAAGTCCTTCCAGCTTTGATTTGAATGAGCTTTGGCATCTGTAACCCTTGACTGTACTGGGCAGATGGTAATACAAGAAGACAGGGTAGGATGTCAGGTCTATAGTAAAGTGACAAAAGCTTTTTCTTAGTGTTAAGTGAACACCTTACCCTGAGACACTGTGGAGATTCCTCTATCTAAAATGGTCTCTGCACCTGTGGTTCCTTGAATCACAAGCTGGAATTCACAGCAGACAACAAGTTTTATTATGGGTAGCTGAATTTTGGAGACTTCAGGACTCAGAGGATTTTTCTTTCCTAGTTTACTGCAGTAGAAAATAAAGTTAAATTGTGTGGACTTTTAGGCAGAGGAGGTTACTCTATCACAGCACAATGGATGCATATGTTTCTGTACTCCTAGGTGCAGTTGGTGGTGAAGTTGAGGACACATTCCTGATAAAAACACATATAACAAGCATGTATTGGGGTGGACAATGTTTGGCTTATTTTTACGCTGATCAGGATCACTCAGCCTCATTTTCTTGATTCACAAGCACACCTGCACTGACAGATCCCTCAAATACTAGAACAAATTTCAAGTCAGCCCAAGACCATGGACCTCTTATGCAGTCACCACCTCTCGCCATATCAAGTTTTCTGGGGGTGACATGTTTGTGTCTACCCTGTAGTAGATCTCCAGGCTGTAGTCTTCTCCATTTTCCCCAGACCCCAGTTTCTGCCAGGGCAGTTGGACTTTTTGTTGGGGGAGGATGGGTGTATCTCTCCAGATGCTGGTGACTGTGACTCATTTACTAGTTCCTGAATGGTCCAACTTGACGTTTGCTAGCTGTTCTGCACATACACGCACATCAGGTTGCTCAGACATACAGAAAAAATAAGTCTGAAATATGATTAAGAAGAAAAGACAGAATGTGCCAAACACAGGACTCTGCCAAACACATTTAGACGTGCTTGATCAGACCTTCCTTGCAGTCAACTCATTCCTTTTAACCTTTTTTTTTTATGTTTTCCCATGGTTGTTCTTCCCTGTTCCACCTTAATATATACTTTTCCCTGCCTTTTGCCCTTACCTGAGACACTCCATTTTAGGGTTTTTATAGTGCCAAAATTCATTTCTTCCCTGAATTTTGTAATAAATCTTACAGCCCTTTAGGCAGTAATCCCATTTGGTTTGCATGATGTTTCAAAGAGAGACTTTCTTCCCTTGACCCTTTGGCAAGTTTCACACCAGGGGTAATGGTCTGTCATCATCCTTTGATGGTTTTTAGGAGCATCAGATCCAGTTCCTAGGGTTCATGGTTCATCATTGTTCATCTGATCCTAGCTAGGTCTCTGCGTTTAACTAGATTAGCTTTTAGTCACAAAACCTAGCATTCCATATAGTGAGCCAATGTACAGTGAAGTGACACCAGCATTTACTTCGTGTTAGAGCAATACCTCACCTCAAGACATTGTGGAGATGAGCCTCTGTAAAATGATCTGTGGTTGCCATGCCTTCCATCACTAACTGAAATTCACAGTAGACAAGAAACTGTTGCTCTTCATGAAATGCATTTCATTCTGGAAGATGGCACAGTGAACCAAGATTAGCATATTTTGTGATGATAAATCATACCAAGGAAGGCTTGTAACAGCAGTCATCTTCAATTAATCCAAACAGATCACAGGAAGAAGTCTGTGTGATTCCATGAAAGAAAGAAGGTATTAGAAACCATTGTACCTCAATACAGGGAAATTACTTCTTGGTGCGTAGGACTCACCATCAGATGTGAATGTGCTGTGTGCAGTTTTGGGTACCACAATATAAAAAAGACATTAAGCTATTTGAGAGTGTCCAGAGAAAGGCCAAGAGGATCGTTAAGGTTCTGGAGGGAAGCTATATGAGGAGCAGCTGAAGTCAGTTGGTTTGTTCAGTCAGAGAGGAGACCTCATTGGGCTCACTATACTCACAAGGGGAAGCAGACAGGCAGGTACAGATCTCTTTACTCTCATGACCAGTGACAGGACTCAAGGAAATGACATGAAACTGAGTCAGGAAAGGGTTAGGTTGGATATCAGGAATAGGTTTTCACCCAGAGGGTGGTTAAGCACTGGAACAGGCTCCCCAGGAAAGTGGTCACATCACCAGCCTGTCTGTGTTCAAGAAACATTTGGACAACGCTCTCAGGCACATAGTGTGACTTTTGTGACGTCCTAAGCAGAGCAAGGAATTGGACTTGATGATCCTGATGGGCCACTTCTATGAATCTATGATTCTATGATTCTATTCTATGGTTTTATAATTAAAATCCATACCTGGAGGATTGAATTGAGTTCACTGTGAATTGAACCATTCTGCAAAGAAAGCAGGGAAAAATATATTTAACCATATGCGGGAGGAAGGAGGAACTCTCCACTGTTCTGAACACATAAATCATGGCTTTTATGAAAGGCAGCACTGTATACTAAGAACTGTATTTGAAAGCTGTCGAAGAAAACTTCTGTGATTCTGATAGAATCCTGTACTGTAGTAGCTAACAATAAACTTAGAGCATTTAAAGTCTAAGAAGATTTCCTGTGTCTTTACTCTTTTTTCCTGTGAGGGATGTGTTTTTGTACAGCCCCATCTAATTGAAGCTGATCAGGATAAACACGAAGACCAGGAAGGATCAAGGGAGCAGTGACAGTCAAGAAACTGTATTACCCAATCAGTGCAAACCTAGGTCCTGGAATTGGCTACTTTTTCAGATGATTAAAGAAGAGGATTAGATCATTGTCCTTGATGTGAAACCTGTCAAGCTGTGTGGCTACGACCCGTGCCCACAATCCTTAGTCCGACCCAGCTAGCTCCGGCACAGGTGCGGCCGTAGGATGAGGCCGTCCCAGCCCAAGGAGTCGAGGGTTTGGCGACGGGTAAAGGCTATAGAGGTAGCCTTTAGCAAGGCGTATCCACGAGTCTCAGAAATAAAGGGGTCGAAGGAAGAGACCAGCCAAGCGAGTGGTTTGAAGGTTGCTTTTAATCCTAAACCCCTCTCGGTCAACTGAGCCCCCGAATATGGGGAATAACAATTTTTAAAGGCGGGTGGAAACATAAGGCGGGGAATGACAATAACCAATCAGGGATTAAACTGGGAGGAGAAAAAGGAGGAACTTAATTCAAATATGACCAATGAATGCAGAAACATATTACTGACATCTATAACAACAAACGAGGCATCGAAAAGCATAGAACATTCTGGTCACAAAGGACGGGTCTGGGGGTGATGAACAGGAATATGGGGACAGACAGGGTTGAGTGACAAGGAATTTACTGGAAAAACAGGAGGGATTCCTATGACTGATAGGTATAGGGGCAGGGATAACTCCATATATAGGAAACACTTAAGAACTTAATATAATTATTACATCAAATAGTCCAAAACTATAAAAAGGCACCACCACAAAGCTGATGCAACGAAACAAATTCTCTGAGAGGCTACACAAAATAAAGGGCAGTATTGCTTCAAGGAGTACGGAACCACTTGTTGTGGTTTTAGATGAAATTGATAATGTGGAGACTAAATGGATTTGTCACCAACACACATTGGTCACAGATATATGCAATTTTTATGAATTACACGGTTTCCCTGTTCCATAAGGAAATGTCAGGGTTCAGAAGAAAAATCAAGAGCATCAGTGAAGTGATTTCAACTGTGAGGTGCACCTCAAGAGCCAAGGATCCCTGTGGTGTCTCTTGGGTGTTTCTGGAATCTCAGATCTTGCTCCTGATATCTCTCTTGGAGTCATACTGGGCACCATATGGGTAAAGATGCATCAGGGAATACCTGGTTCCTGACAGGCCACTTCTCTCTCACACAGAACCAAACAACTGGCTGTCACTGTCACTCATAGTCACCATCTGCCCATCTGGGCAGCTCTTTATCTTGTCTGCAACTTCACAGTGACTGACAGGTTATTTAAGGTCAAGATACTCTTTTCTGCTAACTTGTCCAATAGGGTTAGGTAAAGTTCATGTGCTAGCATTGCTGCCAGCAAGGCCCAGCTGCTATGCCACATGCACATGAGTTTGAAATTGCTATAATTTTCCATGGAGTTTTTAGGGATGTTTATATAATTATTTTATATGATACATAGTTTCTTTAGCAACATGCAGTGCATATATTTACATGAACAAATAATGTATGGATAGCTATAATTTAAATAAATTGTTTAGATGGTTATTTTCAGATAGTTCTATAATAAATGCCATGCACTTTTACGATTAGGTGTTGCTGTGGTCAGGGGGCAACATTCCCCGGTGCGTCCTTGGAAGGAAGGAGGGCTGCAAGCAGCTTACCGGGCTTATGCAGTGTCTCTGAGCTACACCTTAGCAGGCAGCAGCAAGCCGTAAGAGAAACACAGTATCTCCTTGATGGTGAAGTCAGGTTTATTTCAGGTCCAGAGCTGGCAAAAGGGGGGGGAAGGGGAAAGGGAGAGGGAAGGGGAAGGGGGAAGGGAGAGGGGAAAGATCCAAGCAGAAAGAGAGCCTCATCCTCTGAGCATTCCCTTATCAGGGTTTCGAAGGGCTGCGGGCCCAAGGCTTGAACCAATGAAAAGCTCACAGGGGAGGGATCAAAGGCAGGGCTACATCTTGGGAATACACCATGTATTTTGGAAGGGGGAAACAGAACAAACCATTTAAAGGAAAATAGATCACCACAATTAGGCATTACAGTTTTGGCATATTCATCTCTTCATATGCAGTTGGCTGCCTGTAGGCAGCTACATGCATGTGAGGTAATGGCTGCATAATTTGTGGATCCCAATATATTTTCTAATTACACAAGGTCCTTAGGATTGAGCTTGCATCCTGATGAACAGGAAATCAGTCAAAGAGGAAAGAGACCTATATGGATGAACGAGGAACTCAAGCATAAGCAGGAAATATACAGAAGATGGAAGAAAGATCAGGCCTCTTCAAATGAAGGTAGAGAAGTTGTCAGAGTAAGTAGAAATGAGACAAGGAAGCTCAAGCCCCATGCGGAATTAAATCTGGCCAAGGATGTCAAGGACAACAAGAAGGGCTTCTTCAAATACATCAACAACAAAAAGAAAACTAAGAATAGTGGGATCCCATTAATAAATGGAGAGGGAACCCTGGTAACAGAGGACATAGAGAAGGCAGAGTTACTCAATGCCTTCTTTGCATTGGTGTTCACTGACAAGATCAATTGCAAGGGATCTCTGACCCATGTGACCAGGGTAAAGGAAAATTAGAGAGAAAACTTTCCTCTGGTGAAGGAGAATTTGTTTAGAGAAAACCTAGGCAAACTTGACATCCACAAGTCCATGGGCCCTGATAGGATGCATCCATGAGTGCTGAAAGACCTGGGAGAGACCATAGCTGGGCCACTCACAATCATCTTTGAAAGGTCATGGTAATCAGGAGAGGTGCCTGAGGACTGGAAGAATGCAAATGTCACTCCAGTCCTCAAAAAGGGCAGAAAGGAGGACCTAGGGAACTACTATCCTGTGGATGCTGAAAAGCTCCATCAGAGAGAAAACTCCAGCTTCTAGCAGGCTGTGAGAAAAGGCTTTTCTTTCTCACAGCACAGAGCTGGGAACCAAGAGAAGTATATAAACTATTTTCTGTGTTTTTTAAACTATCTTTTGCAGGTGTTAATTGTCACATTTAATTAACTGACCAATGGTTGTGAGATGCGTCCATCTAACGGACCTATGACCTTCCTTCTACTTGTGTTAGCAAACATATATAATAAGCCTGTTCTCTCAATAAAGAACCTTCTCCATCTTGCTCGCTACTTGTCTGTCTGAAGTTATGTTGCTACCCAGTTTCCTCTGAGCTCAACAGAGACATTACCCAGTCAGCCTCACTTCAATCCTTGGAAAGGTGATGGAGCACCTTATTCTGGAGGCCATATCTATCAACAAGCATGACAAGAAGGTGATCAGAAGTAGACAGCACAGATAAAGATAATTCATGCTTGACCAACCTGATTGCCTTCTATGACCAAAACAGCTACATGGGTGGATGGATGGGGGAGAACAAAACGTTGTCTACCTTGACTTTAGCAAAGTTTTCGACACTGTCTCTCACAGTATCCTCATAGGTAACTCAGAAATGTGGACTGGAGGAGCAGACAGTGAGGTGGATGAGAACTGGCTAAATGTCAGATCCCAGAGTGTCGTAATCAGTAGCACAGGGTCTAGTTGGAGGCCTACCTCTAATGATGTCTCCCAAGGTTCAGTACTGGGCTCAGTACTGTTTAACTTATGCATCAATGACTTGGATGAAGGAACAGAGGAATGTCAAGGAACTTGCCCCCTTAGCAGGTTCATTGACAACACAAAGGTGGGAGTAGTGGCCAATACCCCAGAGATCTGTGCAACCCTTCAGAAGGGTTGCAAAAGGCTGGAAAGATGGGCAGAGAAGAACTGTCTGAAATTCAACAAAAGCAAATCTAGGGTTCTGTACCTGGGGAATAATAAGCCCAGGCACCAGTACAGACTGGAAGGTGACCTACTGGGAAGCAGCTCTGTGGAGAAGGACCTGGGGGTCTCGGTGTGTTGCAGTGCCCCTACCAGTTCCAGGCCGGTTAACAGCGGCAGAGGCTGGGGGGCAACACATGCCCTGGGGTTCACTGAAAGCAGGGAGGTACCATAGGCTTATTGGGGCCCCTGGAAAGATGTTTCTGGACTATGTATCAGCAGACAGCAATAGGCAGCAAGACAAACACAACATTGCTTCTTGATGGTGAAATCGTGATGGGGTTTATTGAGACCAGTGCCGGGAGGGGGGAAAAAAGGGGGGAGGCAAGAGGAAAGGGGAGGGAGAGGAGGGGAGGTGGAGGGGGAGAGGGGAGCAGCTGAAGCCTAGAAAGACCTCCAAAATCTCCCGGTGCCTCTGGGCACTCACTCAAGACAGTTTCAAAGTGGGTGCAGGGACAAGGCTTGAGCCAATGAAGAGCTGATAGGGGAGGGGTACACATCTCAGGAACCAACGGGAACCGGGGGCAGGAGGGATTAGGTAACATAAACCAATTGGGATACCAAGGAAAGGATAATGGGCAGGGTTACAGCTTAGGGATATACCATACATTTTAAAAGGGGAAACAGAACAAACTATTTAAAGGAAAATACATAATCACACCAGTGGGCAACAAGCTGTCCATGAGTAAGCAGTGTGACCCTGTGGTCAAGAAAGCCAATGATATCCTGGGGTGCTTTAGGAAGAGCATTGCCAGCAGATCGAGGGAAGTATTCCTCTCTCTCTACTTACCCCTGGTGAGGCCACATCTGGAGTTCTTTGTCCACTTCTGGACTCCTCAGTACAAGAGAGATACAGAGATCCTGGAGCAAGTCCATCAGAGGGCAACAAAAGTGATTAAAGGACTGGAGCATCTCTTTTACAAGGAAAGGCTGAGGGAGCTGGGCCTGTTTAACCTCGAGAAGAGACATCTGAGAGGGGTCCTCATCAATGTCTAACTATATCTGAAAGGAGAATGTCAAGAGGATGTTTCCAGGCTCCTCTTGGTGCTGCTGAGCAATAGGACAAAAGGCAATGGGCAGAAACAGGAAGTTCCGCCTGAAGAAGAGGAAGAGCTTCTTTGCTGAGTGGGTGACCGTGCACTGGAACAGACTGCCCAGAGACGTTGTGGAGTCTCCCTCACTGGAGATATTCAAGAACCATCCTGACACAATCATGTGCCATGTGCTTTGGGATGATCCTGATTGAGCAGGGAAGTTGGACCAGATCTCCCACTGTGGTCCCTGTTAAGATTTGATTAGTGAGAGATGTCTCTGCCTGAATTAAGGAGCAAACAAGACCATATGCCAAAGTCAATAATAAAGATTTTATTTAACTATATGTGTGAAGGAAAATGAGAGAAAAAAATAGAAAAGAGGAGGGAGAGAGAGGGAAAGATCAAGCAGAAGGTAGTCAACAACCATGGATTCAGCAACATCCTTCTTCACCCTGAGCTTTCAGTGGTGGGGATCCTGAGATCATTCAAAACTTCCAACTTTACCCATCCTGTGATTCTGTGATTCTGTGGATTTGCTATGAAAATATCAGCCTTAAAAAGGACTAAGTACGGCTTGAAGCTTTGTGAAGCATCAGAGTGAGAGTCAAGTAAAATGAAGTTCCTTAGTGATCCTTAACTGAGTGCTTTTTGTGAATAATTCCTTCCAAAGGTAACACCTAGATTTCTGCATATTCAGAGAAATTTATATATATATATATTTACTATACTAATGGACTCACCAGGAAGTTCCATATACATAGATTGGTACTAAGTAAGCAGAAGCCTCTTGGCCCCAACAATCAATACTCCAGTTCCATCAGCAATATAAAACAGTTAATTTAGGAGGAATGCTTTAATAGTTATCGAAAATATTGGCATGAATTTTCTAAATTAAAGACCCCATTCTGTGAAATAGAATTTGCAACTGTTACATATATCCCCAAAAGAGTATTCCTTAGTGGCTTGAGAGTGCTGAGATTCAAGGATTCCCTATAATTAGTATATTACATAAAGTAAGATATCTTATTAATACACAGGAAACACACAATTATTTTGTGTGTCTCTGTCACTACCACTTCTCTGAAATGAGGATTGAAAATTCTACTACGTACTCTGAATTTGGGCTGACAGTCTATGCAGTAGAAAGTATTTACAGACTGATCAGACTAACAGCTATTAGGGGAAGGATTAAACTTCCTGAGTATGTATTGACATTTTGAGCTGCGCTCGAGTATCTGAGAAATCTCTCCTGATCTGGCAGATATGCTTTAGAAAATCATCATGCTCCTGAAGCCTCAGCTGACTGTGAGGTAGGTTGCCAAAGGGTATCTCAAACTTCACCCTACACAGAAGCAACTGAGTCAAGCCTTAAACTTTTAGATGAAATTACTTTTCTGATCCAATAACTATGTTTACTAAATCTACAGTGACTACAATAAGAATGTATAGACTTAGGTGTCTTTACATGTATTGCATGCATTTACATGAATTTACATGCATACTAATTGTAAGTCCTTAATTCCAAAACAAATCTCACCACTGGATTACAATTTTCTTTCAAAATACTAAAAGCAACACTGACCTTGGCTTACAGCCCAAGTACTTGGGCACACTGGATTATTGTCTGAGGAGGACATACATACAAGAATACTTAGTGATGGAATACCTTTGTGTTTAAAGCAAATTATTGTGTAGGTACCTGGCACTGTGAAGGTGGATTCAGATCTCAAGAACTCTTCATGTTCTTAAACTTCTACATCAATTTTCTTTTGAAGAAAGTGCTCACAAAACACCTAGAAGTATTGTGATGACAGTGCAGTAGAACAGTACCATAGCAGCACTGTCATAAAGACTGAGCAATAAATAATTTTAAAGTGAAGCCATATTAAATTACCTGGGAAATAATATAGGCATTTTTTAATATAGGCACTTAAATCATTCAGCAGTTGATTTCTCAACTTTAATGCTCTTTTCATCTTGCATGCAGAGAAACTACATATGATTGTTTTTCCTGAGCAATTATGTTTGTATCAGGATGATATAATGTTGTGGCGGTTTGGGCCAAATTTAGGGAAAACAGAAACATCCAAAAGGAACGTCTCCTCAAGGGAAGGCAGGTTATAGCCGCCCCTCCCCCACCAGGTTCGGGGGAAAAAATTTTCCTCAGAGGAATATGAAAGAAAAAATAAAAACTATTTATTCAACAAACACACAGGTAAAGAATAATAATGTTAAATAATAAAACCTCTCACTGGGACAGAAACCTGGAAGATTTAGAGTCCTTCTGTGGGCGTGGTCTCTCTCCTCCTCCTCGGAGCTGGGCCCCCTCCTGGCCGAAGGTGGGAATTTTCCCAGGGAGTTCTGGTGTTCTGATGTTGAAACTGTCCAGAAGAAGGGAAAAGCCGAAGTCCCAGAAAAAAACACTCTCCGTCTCTCTCTCTGAAGAAACAGAGCCGGAAAAAAAACTGGCTGAAAAAACCAGGAAGGGTGCTTCCTCTGCTCTTCTCCCCACAGCAGAAGAACGCAGAGGAGTAGTGACCTTGAAGCACAGACTGCTTTGAAAAGTTCGCTCAGGTTCGCTTCTTTCTCTCCCCTCTCTTGGGCTCAGTTTAAAGGCACAGAAAGGCACAGGAATCATGTCTGGGCATAGAGCGGTGGTAGGGGATACAACAGCATAAAGTCGCCCCAAGACAAATGTCAACCTTTAGGTTCTAAATTTTTGTTTAAATAAAGGGATTATTTACTTGACTACCACTGCTGGACTTAAGACAAACAAGAAACAGTTTGAAGGGTCAGGCACCAAAACCATCTCAGAACAACAAGTTCATAAGTAATTTCAACATGGATAACACTTTAATAACAAAAAAAGAGCAAAATATCAAATACCAGAAAACAGTAGGAAAAATAAATTTAAGGAATTAGGACTACAATCTTAAAATAATTTATTTGATCTTTCTTTATATGACAAATAACACATCTTGCTGTGCTTAATTGTTATACATTTTTCATATGTTCTACATATTTGTAAGTGTATTCATATGATTTATTTAAAACACAGAGCCATTGAATGGAAAATATATATGTATTAGATCAGCTATAGATATTTGCAGTGTATGTGTAGCCGCTGTGAGATGTGATAAATGACACAGTTTCTGAATAAAACCCTCACTTCCAGCTTTTAAGATTTTTCCTACATTCAGCAATTATACAACTTTAAAAAGTATACAGATTGTTTTAGGCTCTGTCCTATTTCTGCAGCCAGTGAGAGAAATGTACCTATGTCTGATCCAGAGACCAGCAATTGATGAAAACTGTTGCCATCTGGAAAGATGAAGTTTTCCTCCATGAAAAATACATAAAATTCTCTTCATTTAAAGAGAAGCATCCCAATGTATAAGAACATGCTGTAGGAAGTATAGGGAGAGAGAGAGAATATGAAATATTTGGGAATGATTGTGAAATGTAAGTTACGAGCTAAAGACATAAAAAGAAGTAATGCATCATAGTGATTTAGAGAACGGACGAAAGCCGTCTTTGAAAGAGGATAGATCCTGAAGGCTGATAGAATTTGATATATTAGGCAAATAGTCTATTCATATTGAATTACAGTGAACATTGAGGATGAGTCAACTTAATTTTTTGCCCTGGAGAATTAATGTTTTTAGGAGAAGAGTACACACAGAATTAGGGTTTCTAATGACTAATGAGCTTGAGGCTGCTGTAGCCCTATTCATTTGAGGAATTTTGAATTCAGGGTACTTCAGTTTCGATTTCTGCAATATTACAAAAACAAATCCACTTTCTCATGAAAATGTCAGGTTTCTCTACCCTTGTACAAAAACAAACA
>WEIT01023864.1:2783-21261 GCA_013389985.1 Dryoscopus gambensis | reverse complement strand
CCACAAACCGCCCCACCCCCCCCCCCCCCAAAAAAAAAAGCCCTTCAAAAAAATAAGGAAGCTTGAAGTTTTAAGTCTCTTACAAAAGCAACTTTCTTCCATAACGGATGCAAAACATTATATTTCTGACCAGCAACACACACACACAAAAAATTGCTATATAGATTATTTTAAAAGAAAAAATTACAAATAGGCATTAAATCCAACACTGTCATCACAGCTAATAAAAGAGAATGAATACTCAAGAAGAACTACTGTAAATACATCAGGGTTTAAATTCCCAGCTCCCACTGCTACTGCTGGCAAAACAAATCTTCCCTGGATCTGCTTACCTGCAGGGCTGAGTCCACTTGGCTGTAGAAACCCTACTGTAACCAATATTTCTGTTGTGAGTAAGGTTCATGTCAGACTCCCTCCTCACTTGATATGTTGGAGCTGCAGTATGACACACTAGCCCATCCTTTAGAATATTTTTAAAATTCTGCATTGTGTTTGTTTTGCAGTAGTGTACAGACATGCAGTGTGTACAGGCAGAGATGAGGGTACAAATTATTTTCTGAGTAAGAATATAGTTAATTCTTTTTTTTTCTGTCTTATTTTGTATTTTAATACAAACAAAACAGATGTGGACCAGTTAGGTCTGTAGTAGGTTAAAAGGCTGCACTCTCCTGTTCAAAAATGATACTGCACAACGTTTGTAAAATCAATCTGGTTTTGAATACTTCCTTTCTTTATGCAACTAAATTTGCATATCCTGCAGCTGAAAAAGGCATAATTAGAAATTTGTGATTAATTTAAGCAGGAGCAGCTATAAAAATCTTGGGTATTTACATAGTTCTCATAAATTAGAGTCACAAACTGTAATTTGTTAAATTCAAATTCTGCTAAAAGCTTGCATTTACATAGATGTTCAGATGTTAAAGTGTTGACACGCATTTTAAAATCAACGCTGTTGGCACATTCATTATTCATGTCAATAAGATGGAAGGTTTATTTGGGACGTTATTTGGACAGTAAAATATGATGGTCAGTAAGGAACTAGTTGTAAACACTCTACACCAATGAAAATGTGCATCTTCTTTATGAAGAGTTAAAGATGTTTCTTCAGAAGATCTGCTTGTATGATCATTGCCAAAAATGGAGCTACACTGATTGATGTTGTATTATATATTAGGCTAATCTCATGGTCCTGCTTCATAGCGATTATTTGCAGGAAAAAAGACATCAGGAAATGGATTGCACAGTCTGTCAGAAGCAGCCAAGCCTTAGTACTCGGTGAAAGTTTGCAGATCACAGAATCATCAAATGATTTGTGTTGGAAGGGATCATTTTAAAGCCCATCTAGTTCCATCCACCTGTTGTGGGTAGGGACACCTTCTGCTAGACCAGGTTGTTTAAAGCCCCATCCAGTCTGGTCTTGAACACTTCCAGGAATGGGGCATCCACAGCTTCTCTGGGCAACATATTCCAGCACCTCACCAGCCTCACAGTAGAGAATTGCTCTTTATTATCTAATCTAAACATTCCCTTTGTCAGTTTAAAACCACTACCCCTTTTCCTATCACTGCATATGAAGACACCAAACAAGGTGTTCACTTCAAGAAGGAGTCATAAAAACTGTAAAAACTGTCTCATTTTAGAATCTGGGTCATTGCATCTGAAATCAAAATGAAAGGTCATGGTAAGGTGTAGGAAAGCTTTTTTCTTATAATGTCGTGACTGTCAATGTTACTAATGCAAATAGTGAGATGGTTAATGGACTGAAAGGAACCTCAGTGCCAGGTCACGCATTAGCTGACACAAGTCAGCCTAGATCTAAGAGAGGCATAGCAAGCTTTATGTCCTCTAAGAATCTGTCATCTATGTACTCAAAAAAAATTTTGCTTCTTAGCAGTGAAGATACAATCTTTTAATATTTTTCAATACTAATATTAAGAGTATTCTGGGTAGATCAGTGCTTTTATTTTTGTTTTTAAATAACACCCTGTGTAGATGAATATGGCTAACGTATGAGTAAGGTGATATGAATGTAAACATGTGAATCTATACAGAAGTAAGAGACTATAGAATTTCCTTCTCAAATGTCAACATGATTCTATAAGCAAAACTCTCTAAGCAAGCTGTGGCAAAACAGGGAAATTTAAAAATGCCCAGTCAACACTCAGTGATGGTATCAGATAGGATGTTTTTTGACCATCTTCAGAAATCTCTAGGAAAAAACTTTGTTTCTGTCAGTACTATTTATTTACAGAGAACTGGTGAGGAAGCATCCTCTCTCTTGACTCAGCAGAGGACTTGAACAGAATTGCTCGGATTCATCTCACTTGGCCTGAAGTTCTGGCACAAGAAACAGTGTTGTCCTTAATGCAGCAAAAGGTAAAGACAGGCAAATCCAGCCCCAGTGTTATAAACACGTTAAAAGGTTGAGTTTAATGCAAAGTATGTTAACTAATAAAAGTGTTTGAGCATGTCTAAGCGATGTACAGGTTTGGCTGCTGCCTCAGAAGATGACTACGCATCCCGTGAGACCACGGGAAAGATGGACGGCTGGCAAGAAGAAGACACCGTATCCAATCAATGCACAGACCTGGTCGCTGCCTTAGGAAAGGACTACACCTCCCATGGGGCCTCAGAAAAGATGGATGGTGGACAGGAAGCAGACATTTGGGACTAAGACTCTTGGGAGATTGAACCGGGGGAATTAAAAAGGTGCCTCGTGACGAGGGGAGGGGCTTTTTGGGTGGTGTCTTGCAGTGAGAGGGAGTGAGCGTGGTAGTCGAGGGCAGTTGTTGGATTATTTGTCTGTTTTTCCGAGTGGAGTGGTGGGCAGTCCAGCTGCGGATTAATAAACTCGGATTAATTTTTTTTGATATCCGGCCTCGTTTATAACACCAGGTAGGATCATAGATGGGCTGAAGTGTCCTCTGAAGACATCTGGCTCTTTCTTTCTCACTTGAAGAGAATAATCTCTTTTTCCAGCCAAGTGCCTAAAAGTTGGTGAGGTGAATCAACACCATTTTACTTCAAAGTAAAACAAGAAGTGTGAACTTTTTGCCCTATTTTGCCTTTCATGTTTATTACCCCTCTTTGACCTTGTTCCTTGTTGAAAAACTGCATGTATGTATCTCCATATACTATAACCTATTACCCACAGATCCAGCATTCAAATTTGCATCTTTCTTTTTGGATTGCCCAAATCAAGCTCGATGATATTCTGTTGACATTACACCCATGTCCATGCCCATATCTGGACGTTATCTTCCAATAGGACAAACTTTTCTCTCTTGGGCTCCTTTCTGCCCCATTGCCCTGCCAGATCCTTTGCAACACCTAGAAGCTTCACTAGAGCATATCTTTGGTTAAGTCAGATCTTTAGTGAATGCAGTATGAGTTTGTGCCTACTTCTATGCCCCCAAAAGCACAGAAGCAGCTGTTTGTATAGGAGAATCCCATCAACACTGACTTGAGTCTGACACCTTTAGTGTTAGACCACAGGTATGAATTGAGGCAATTCTCTGGAAAACTGTCTGTAACAGTAAATTTTTACTCTTACAATGAGATGGAAGAATATTTTCTGTCCAGGCAAAGCCAACGTGCAGTGTGGTGCATTGCACTGTGGTGCCAATCACGGCATTAGTTTATATAAGTGACAGCGGCCAAGCTGCTGATGTAGGTGTTGAGAATACATGTAAATGGCAGCAAAAACTCAGTAGAATGGAAAAAAAACCCACATCAGATGTAATTTTTAAAGTAATAATTATTGTTATTTGGATTGGTTTATGAAGTATTACATTTCCTTTCTTACTCTCTGGCTTTTTGCTCAAGATTGAGTGCCACAGGGGAGTCTACTGTAAGCTCCTTAGAGAACAGAAAATTTGTGTTATGGGTGCTTAATTTCCATGCACAGCTTGCCACAGTGACTAGCTCTCCTTAGAAGAGAATTGGAATTATTTGTTACTGCAAAGCATGCTGCTGATAATACGATTAGAGGTGATGCATGCTCATATTTTCACCACTGCCAGTAAAATATAACTCCCACAGGTTTAACTGTTTAAATCTTCAGAGTGATCTGTTTTATAAAATGCCAGGCACCCAAGAGTTTCCACAGAAGTCAGAGGAAGCAGTACTCAGTAGTTTTGAAAATAGATTTTGAAACCAGAATAATCATATTATCTAACATTTTTGACCTGCTCACCCCATAAAACATATTTATATATCTAGATAATCTTTTAGAGACTTTCTTGTAGACAGCTTTATCTTAAATTAGCCTTGTCTCTGAGCCTTAGTATTTAGTATTAAATACTGTTACAATATCCATGGAACACTTTAAAATTTTATCTATATTTCTTGGGGGCCGCATTCCAATAACTGGGTTTTGCATTGTTTGAGTTGTGAATTTCACATAATCAAAACAACACAAATGTAACGTATTTGTTTTAAATTTTACCTCATTATTTAAATACAATGGTCAGAAACAGCTTGCCAGAGGTTAAAGATTGGTTTTATATATGTTAGGAGGTCTGGAAATGTTTTTTGGAAAGAAAAGGGTATGTAACATACAATATGCAGTGACAACATTTTGATTCAGTCTAATAAAGTTACAATGGACACATCACCATGGATAAAATAATCAACACTCAATGAGATCTAAATAATTTATTGTTCTGCTTTGTTAAATTTTATTTTATTTTATTTTATTTTTATGTGGACCAGTACCACTGCACTTAATTTGTGCATCATACTTACAAATCTAAATCAAGATCCAAATCAAATGACCCAAAAGCCAGGGCTTGCTCAGTCCCTAACCAGAAACCTCCAGTAATGATTCTGTTTTCTCACTTGTGATGCCAGAAGTACCAGCCACACTAACTGCATCCTGCTTCAGTATGTTTAATCTTCTAAATTAAATGTTATTGTTTTTTAAACAATAAGGAAAAATAATCTTATCTGCTCTGCCCCTATATTTAATTAATTCTGACATCCCCTACTTTACAGCCATTCCTCTAACAGCATCCAGGCTCTATGGATGATTACAGTCAGAATTTTTTTATATCTAGACTCCAGCTCTGCACAGTTGTTCCTACTCTTGGGAACATTAGAAAATCTCTCCCTAATTGGTCATATTCTATCTTTGAAAGGTCATACCCATGATTCTTATTCACTTCAGAGCAGTTCTTTTAAAGGGCAGGCCTGGGTGCAGATTTATAATCATGTTTCTATAGCATTGCTTGGTGGAAAACAAGAAAAAAAGTAAGCAAATTTTGTAGTGTAGTCAGCTATCATAAGATTTTCAATCCATAGAACTCCCAACTTGAGTTACATCAATTTTTTTCAGAAAATGATCCAAATTCCTAAAGTTTCTGTGAAACTTTGGACAATTATGTCTAGGCACATGCACTCACTTCTATAAAACGGATATTGCACCAGAGATGACTTATCTGTCAATCAATATGTTCTTTTAATAGTATTTGAAAATACTAAAGGGCATTTATTTATCCTTTAAAGGAAGCAATTTAGGTCTCATCAGGTAATTTGAATATTTCACTGGTTTAACTAAGCAAGGATTAGCAAATTAAAATGCAATTAGCTTTTTTCCCCCTAATTTGTCAAATTTATTCTGTGTGAGTGACAGGTAGGTGGTAAAGCTTTTAATGTAAAGTGTATTCCTAAAGTTTCTCTGACTTTGTAGAGAGTTTGGTGAAAAAGTAGTCAACTGAGCCACCTGAAAATGAAGGTATGCTTGGTATCAGAGTTCTTAAAGCATCAAAAATTAAATGCATTACAAAGTGGTCCAAGAAGGCCTCCTTATCATATTTGGTCTTTAGTGCACTCTGAAACATTGATTGCTAATTGTAGCTAACAAAACAGATGTTTGCCTCGCATCATTTTGAGAGCACAGAGGGGAACCTCTGTTGCCTTTGCAGAATGAAAGGATACATGGAAAATGAGTCTGGGCTCATGGCTTGATCCAAAATGCATCTGTGCTCAATGGAGGATGAAGTGTTTTTAGGGGATTGAGGCTGTGTCCCACGATGAAAAGAGCAAGGGGCTACTCTAAATAAACAATCCTGAGCATTAATTTCAGCACAGGGAGAAGTACAAGGATAATGCTGCTGGCACTTTCTTGCTTTGCTGCCATCATGTCTCTGCTTGGAAGGGATGCTGCATTAATTCAACTCAACTTCTACAAGTAACACACCTAATAGACAAACAGCAAAAACATTTCAATGTTTTTCACTGGTCAGTAGCCACAAAGGACATTCTGAGAGCCATCCATCTGCCTACGTACAGGAGGGTGAGGACACCAGACAGTCACTGTATGTGCACACTGTGGTCCAGTCAGTAGCTGCAGGCAGGCAGGTATTCCTACCTGTTCTAAACTGATAAAGCAATAGTCTTTTCTTGAAACATATGGTTTCTTTATGACCTGAACTAGATTTGCTCATCCAGGAAGCCACCTTTGACCCTCAACATCAATGCAGAGCAAATAGCTTAGTCTCATATACAGGTTTTGTTTGATCAAAGTAGGGCATTATGAAAATGCTTTGTATGCAGCTAGAAGATTCAGATTTACACAGACTAGAAGCATGAGGCATATCTCCTAAAATAGCTGCTCACTTGCTAAGGCTTCCATTGAGCCTTGAAGGATGACAGAGTGCCGTTATAAATAAGCTGTTGTCTGCTCAGCTTTGGATGAAAAATTCAGGTGCTACAATGTTTTGCCTTTTGCAATACATCATTTTCCTAAAGCATGTGGTGGTTTAGGCAAAACCCCTCTCAGGTGCTGAAAATTCACAGAGAGACAATTAGTGGAAGTAGGACGATTGTCTCTGACAGTTCTATAATAATATGAACCCTGCTGAGTTGCCCAAAATAACAGTGCTAAGTAACCCAGAGCCATAGTATATTTGGTGTTTTGTCTATAATTTAAAGGATAATTTACATCTCCTGCTGTATGATAGCACAATTAATTATATTTTCCCACAGGTGCCTATTGGTGTTGGAAAGGGGTGAGGGATTTGTGATTGGAGAAGGAAAAAAGGCTTTTTTAGAAAGAGCACCACAGACATGGAGCCATGTTATGTGGCTAATGTGCTCCCTGTGCAAGAAATGACTGGGGCCACTTTCCAGTTGGTCCCCAGCTATCACTAAGATGGATATTAGACACCTCCGTATCTGGTAGTTGATCTCTAGTGCATTTTTATTGCTCATATTTATTTGCAACAATTAGCGGGCTTAAAATTAATAAATTACACTACTCAAATAATATAAAATAAGAAACAACCATACCAAATCTCCCCACTAGTTCTCTAAGGATGCAGAGTCTGCCTGAACTTCTAAAATACTTTCCACTCTGGAATAAAACACGCAAGCAATCTTTTCTTTTCCTTTACCTTATGGTCCCTAACCTTGCATACAAGAGACTGAGATACTGTATACAGGGACCAAAATCCTAGGATCTATAAGAATACTTTATTACTAGGATGAAAAGGGTTCTGGTAAAATAGTAAAAGACTAAGAAATGTTAGCGTGGGCAGGACTTATGTGGTCCTGCTGTTGTGAGGACAGGAAACAAAATAAAAATAAGAGACTTCAATTATCCTGAGAGCCTATGTAAATGTCACATCACATTGTGATGGTGAAATTTGGGTATTTCAAGTGCCTTCCTCTTGTTTCAGGTAGTTGATCATATCAAAGGGAAAAAGTCAGCATTTGACTTGATCCAGGATAGAAGAAAAGAGGTGATTTAAAATTTTATTGTTAAAGAACATGAGTGTTACATTGCGCGCAAGATGTTTAGAGTGGACAATCCTCATAAGTGAATGAATAACTGAAACCTACACAAGAGCTCTGAATTTCAAAAAGGTTGTCTAGTAGATAGGCTTTTTACAAAGGAACTAAGAGCTAAAAGGCTTAAACATTTGCAGGTGGTGTAGAGATTAGGGACATCATTGTACGCACTTTAAGCAAGTGTATGTCAGTCAGAAGGTTGTATGGCAATCAAAAAACACTACAGAAAAACCAGAAAAGAAAAAGAGAAAGAAAAAAAAGGCATTAAGATGGGAGAGGAGGACAAAGGAGGCCATTGAAAATATGGCAGTCCTTAAGAAAGCTATATTCATGTTCACCAAGGACACAAATATAAGCAGGAAAAATATATAAGGCAGAACAAACCAGCTCTGAAAAAGAACTTGCTAACAGCATGAAAACTAGTTAACTTATTTGGTTGTGGGAGATTTTTTAAATAAACACACCTGCTCGCCTGTAGAACTTGTATGCAATTAAGACATTAAAGAAGCATAGATTGGTTGAAAGTATCATTCCGAGCAGACCTAATGGATACCTATAAAATACGGACAATACTGGATAAGAGGAACAAGAATGCCAAAGCTAGTCATGTATTACAATCCACTTGCAATTCTCTGAAGGTACCAAGAAGCTTGTTGCTAGAAATGGGGTCAGTTACTATTGCCTAACTTCTTGGGTGGCTGAAGGCTTTTGATAACTCTCCAATTATTGATATCTATGGAAACTAAGCTTCCATAGGACAGAAAGAAATTTACCTTGTAAATTAAAATAAATAGGTGAAAATATGGAAAGCAAAGTTTAGGAATAGATTATCAGTTTTGAGAATATAGAGGAGATTACTGCTAAAGTCCCACAGGGAGCAGAAACTGCTAGAATCTTAGAGATTTGTCCTCTTAACTTATAATGATTGACATCTTCAAAAATTACCTAGGGAATGACTTAATAAGGAGCTAATAAAGCTTGCTGATAAAACCAAGCCGTTTAAAGAAGTAAAACTGAAAAAACTGACTAGTAAGAACCACAGAAAAACCTCATAATACTGAGAGTGCCATTCATCTGACCTAACTTGGGCATTTGCAGTGCAGGGAAATATTTCCTCCATTTTTACAGTCCATGAACGGAAATTGGTACTTCAATGTAGTAACGTCTCATTGCAGTGAAGTGGTGAGATAAAATCCCACCCTTAAAATCCCTTAAAACATCCCTTAAATATGTCTGTTTATCTCCATTGATTATATGGGGAGCCAAAGGCAGAGAGCTCAAGTGTCACCAGATGAATCTCACCTTGAAAGACTTGGACATAGAATAGCAGATGAAACTTGATATAACTGTTTACAAAGAGGGGTATGGGATAAACAATCCAAACTTTGCACACAAAATATAGAATATCAACTAGTTCTACCACTCCAGAAACAGATCTTAAAATTACTATCCATAATTCCATGAAATGTCATTTAAAAGGTAAAGAGCAGTCAACACCAAATCAAACTTCAGTATTAGCAAAGGATAGACAATATGGCAGAAATCATCATGCCACTGTGTAACCTCAGTAACACAAATATCATCTTTGTTCGTGATCCTTTCTTTCCGGGAATATATATTAGAAACAGAAAATATTCAGAGGTGACTGAGATGATCAAAGCTACAGAATGAGAGCAGGAACCTCTGGTCTGAAAAAAAGGAAGAGTGGAGGTGAATGTGATATGAAATACAATTAACACAAAAAAAAGTGAAAAAGCAGTGACCATTCACTTTTTTTTTTTTTGTGTTCCCTATATGGTACGTAAAATTAAATTACTAGAATGGAAAATGTAGCAGAAACAAAGTGAAAAGCTTTTCTGCACAGCTGGAGTTAAGGTTGGGAGTCTGTTGCTGCAGAACATAGTGGATTTTAAACATTTCTATCAATTCAAAGAGCAATTTGAAACATTAGTGGGAAAAAAAGGCACAAGTTCTGCTAAAAGCAAAAATTCCCTTCTTGTTCTTGCTTCAGAATTCTGTAAGGTACAGAATTAAAGTGGCTGGCAGGATTTAGTGGAGAAAGTCTAGTTGTGTGATTGCCCTGTTATTATATTCAGTCACTTTTTCTAGGCCTCTGCCATAGACAGTACTGTATAAATAAATTAACTATGGTCTGATACAGTAAACCTGTTCTACATTCTAATGTAAAACTTTCAATCTATTGCTGTTATATTCTTAGAAAGAAGTATCAGTCCCTCAAACCTATGAACAGAGACTTGCTCTTTATAATTATTTTTCCGTAAACTGAGCTGCAGGAATTATGGTCTTAAAATATAAAGGTTAATTCTGTCAATAATAAGGGTGGTGAAAAACAAGATTGCTGTAAAAATGTTGTCCTTATAAATTTTAACAGATGAAAATGAAGCTGTGTCCATTATGTATTCCCAGATTCAAAACTTTTTATTCAAGCTCTAGAAATGTTTTGACATATACACAGTACTGATATAATATGTTAAATAACAAGCCTCATCTCATAAGAAGCTAAGCTTCATCTATTTGTATTGAAATCCAAAGGTTTTGCAAGAGTACTGCACCTGGCAAGATCAGGCTAAGAGATGTTAGCCTAAACACGTGGTTTGAACCACAGACATGGCTTCTCATTTCTTTATTTGGGAGTGATTCAAAGAGGAATCCTGCTCTAGTGTGAGCACTTAATGAATTCTTTAGATCCCATAAGGTTTACTACAGATGTATTCACGCAGGTAAATATCATATTGCTTGCTAGAAGTGTGTTTGTGTATACCTTGCACTACACAGCAGTGACTAAGTCCATGATCAGACATTTCCATTTCCTAGAACACTTCTTTACTGACCGGATAGGGGATCACATACTAAGCTGTGTTTAGACTTACTGCTCTTCTCCTGGCAGGGGGGATTGGATGGACATATATCCCTGTCTCTCCTGCTGCCAGGGATTGTTTTATCCACAGAAACCCATATGGAGCCCCCAGATATGATATGCATTTACAACTGACCCTTGTCACTTGTACAGCAGCAGTCAGACATCGCAACACTCCTGCCATGGAGGGAACAATACTAATGGGCTGAATTACCATCTCAGTAGGCAAAAAAACATTCAACAGATATGCAGAAGAAGAAGGGAGCAGATAAAAGGAGAGGAATCTGTATTCTTTTTATTGAACCTTGTGCTTCCCCCAGAGTAAGAGCAAATGTCTTTTTCTTTTAATTTTTACATTTGAGTTTGATCATGACCCGTGCTTATGGTGTTTCATGCTTCAGGTGTTTAAACCAACTAATTTTAAGGGTGCCCACGAGGCATGCATCTCTTAGCACTCTGAGCAGCTTTTCACACTTCTGCTCTCTAAAGACTTTGGAAAACATTGGTTTACACTTGAAGACACTTTTGTTAAGTGGCCTGGAAGCAGGAATTCTATCCTGTCATTTTAGCAAATTTAGGCTTAAGCTGAAAATGAGGAAGCCTTGAGAAAGTTAGTTTTTCTCATTTTAGAAATCCATCAAATATTTTGTCTGTGGTTAGTTAACAGGAACAGTATGGACAACTCCTAACTGAACTGGATATGTTAAAAGCACCTGCATCAAACTGCATTTATGAAAGAAATTACCTTAGTAAAAGACAGAGGGGAAAAAAGCACTTTTAGGACACAATCAGAAGGAACTAAGACTCCTGCACTGAATTAAAACAGAGCTGTACTAAGTTTTCTAAGCATATGGAAAAATCTAAATAGACTTCACTGGTTGTCTGTTGAGGGGTCTTCCCCCCCGCCCCGTTCCCTGGGGGAAGGGCCCCTCAGGTGGATGCATGATCTGGGCACAGGGTTTCCCCTGCCCCTGCATCTGCCCCGGTCACATGTACCCCGACTGTGGGCTGCTAGTGGCCCAAGGATGCTCCCCGGGCTCAGGGTACTCTGGGTTCTGGGATGATTGCTCAGTCTGTGTGCTAATTCCCTACCACGTGGACGCCAATGAAGATCTGCTGAAATATCTACAAAATGAGCCTTTCCCGATTTCTTCTGTGGGCGAAGCTTTCGCCAGGGAGGTTGCAGAACCCCGCTGCAACAGTTGTCTTGAGTAAAGCTAATATATTGTACCAGCAAGAATGATATAAATATAGTCCAGAGGGAGATCTGGGGTCAGGAAATGGCTGCTATGTGATGGGAGATGGAAATGGCAGTGACTCAAACAGCAACTCTGAGACTGAGAGACATTTTGAAAGGTGCTGGTACTTGAGTTTGCTGGGCATACTGTTCAGATATGGATCAACTTTGTCATAGGAATGAAGTATCAACAAATTAAAAATCAAAGCTACAGGTGAGAAAGGGAAGGTGGAATGAAGATTCAGTTCCTCTTTTCAGTCTCAAATTTCTCTGTGCTTCTAATTGGGAAATTAACTTACGCCTGAGTAAGTGCTTTTGCTTTGGGTGCAGCTTTAGACATGTGAAGTTTGATTTTCAGGCTTGTGGACTCTGCTGTTGCCATTGATTTCATGACTCCGCTGTATTATCGATCCAAATCTCAGTATTCCTCACAACTTCTTACACCTTCTGAAGGATTGCTTAAGAGCCCATTAATTCCCAGCTAAAATATATTTAGTTACCTAACATCACAGGACTAGAAAATGTGCAGGACAGCCAATCCAGTTGTGAGTAGGAACAAGCATATAAAAACCTCCTTGAAAATTTTATGTCATCCCTACTCTTAAGAATCTCCAGTGAAGAAAGTTCTTCAATGTTATGATACTGGCTATTTGCTAGTTTAATGTATTCTTTTATCATCAAATTCTTGTTAAAAAAAGCCAATAGATTTGTCATCTTCTTCTCCTTTGAAACATGGAAAACAATAAATTGCTCCCTACAATGGAAATCTTACTCAATTTTTCAGGAAAAAAAGAAATGTAATTCACTCCAGTGTTTTCCTTTAGCTCCTATTTTCTGATTTGTTGATCATCGGTGGTTTCGTCTGCCTTCTCGATTACTTGTCTGCATGTGTGGTAAGGTGTCCAAACTTTGACATAATATTCTAGCACTAAATGAAGCAGAATAACTATTTTAGACTTTTCTAACAGTCCTATAATTTTATTCTTAAGTATATTTCAATTTATTTATAAAGATATCTCATTAAATAAATGCAGACCTCTTGACATTCCTACTAATATATCCATGACTACAATTCACCTTTTTTTCCAATGATATTACATTAATCTATATTATTATTTTAGTTTGGATGAGGAATTTTGAATTTTCAGGCATTTCTATTTATTGTGCCTTTTTTTTTTTTTATCACCAGAGTAGAGACTGAATTATGTTAAGGTGAAACTCAAATGGAAGCTTTGCCCAGGCGCACATGAGCACAAGTGCTTTAGCCACTACCTGGTTTTAAGATCACAGAAAGAAACAAGTCAGCTGCAATCTTAATTTGCTCACTCCTGAAAAAGGCCTTTTATGTGGACTTTATGTTCATGGCATTTTTCCTCAACCAAAATAATTTATTCTGGGTACTACTTGGTAACATAAACTTGGGTATTTTGGGTGGTTGTTCACTTTTTTCAGGCATATATGTACACTTGTATCAGCATCCTCCACAGCCTGAACTAAGACTACATCAAAGCTTTTCTGGGGCTCCAAGTTAAAGTGACTTAGCTTTACAATAGAAGATGATGGCAGAGTAACACAAGTTACAAGTACCCCAAATCATAAGCCACTAACTCAGCCTTCCCTCTCTCTATAACAAAGAAGTCTTTGTAGGGTTTTTGTTGTAGTTATTTGCTTGTTTTTTCTCTCCTAATTCTGTCAGTTGAATTCAGGTAGGCATATTTCTTATGATGGTCTGCTGTTGCAAGGAATATACTCCAATAGAAATACATTTTTCCTATTAGCTTTATTGTATAATTTCACAGCCCTGGGGAAAAGTTTTCCCCCCATTTTTCATGTATTAGTAAATTTGCTGAACTTGCTGTATCAGGAAACATAAATCCAGCACCCACAAGTGTTACTTAAAACAATATTTTAATTAAGACTCTTCTGTATACATTCTGTAGTTGTACTGGACCCATTTTTTATTGGTCAAGTACTATTAGGGTATCACATAAGTAATCTGATTTTACAACATAATACAAGCTGAAGGTAAAGAAATATTAAGTGTTATTTGTCAAGAAGAGTGATCTTTATTAGATCTGACCTTTTTCTAAGCCAACACAATAAAAAGGTGAGTGTCATTTTTATACTTGCAAAGATTAGTTTTGCTTACAGTAAGCAAAAGTCGTGCCTCTAAGGGGGCTTAAACTTCTCACTGGAAATAATTGAATCTCATTACCAAGCATGCACTATGAACCTCTTATGATTTGCCCCAATCAACTATTAAAAGCATGTTCCCATTCAAAATGCTACCTTTACAACCTCTGCTGCTACATAGAATAGTACTAGCAAATTGACCTTTTATAAAGACTTAAAGCACCATGTAATTAACTTTTCTTGTGTACAGAGTTAAGACGTGATGAAACTGGGAGGTTAAATGCCAATACGTCCTTTGCAAGCATTTTTTTATAGTGCACTGCTTGGCTTTCAGATGTTAATGATACACTTTCTGTACCAATTTTCTTTGAAAAAAAATAAAAAAATTGGAAATTTGTACTGCAGTGCACAATGCAGTCCAATTTCACTCTTTGAGCTACCCCAGTCAACAAGTAATAGCTCTGAAATGCAAAGCAATAAGCTGTGTTGGCAGTTATTTTATGCTCCTGATCCAAAAATCCATTGAAGCAGATGGAAATGTATTGTACTCGTGGTTGCATGGCTTGCACAAATTTAGTTCTGTACAGTTGCCCTTTAGCATCCAGAGCAGCTCTGTGTAAGACCTCTAGATGGTCATCAATATCTTTTTGCGAGAGCAGTAGTTGATAGGCACACCTCTGAACCAGAGTGATTACACTAGAAACAGGCTTGACTAGATGACAGTTTTGTCAGTGCTGTAAAGGTCTTTTTAAAGGATTGAGCAAGTATTGTTTCCTCCATATCTCAGTGATGCTTGAAAGTCGAAAAGAATCTCCTGTTCCTCACTTTATTTTTTTTTTTCTGTATGCAGTTCAAGTTCTTTCACTGACGGTAGGATTTTTAAGGTACGAATGATTCTTCACGTGTATTTACTTGAGCTCTCTGGATTCACGGAGAAAGAAGTTGCAGTATATCAGACACTGTACACTCTTGTATATCACAGAAATGGAATGTATTTCTTGACTAAATTTGTCCTAGAAATATTCACTTCTAAAGTGCTGCTACTATTGTGTCTCAGTGTCATATCAAATTAATACACTCTTAATACTTAGGCTTTTGTGTGCCTAAGTTGACATGCACTGTGTTTAGTAGATAATTGATTATAATTAAGAGAATAAAGAAATATCATGTTTCTAGGGCAATTTCACTTTTTTTTTTTCCAAGGCCATTGACGGATACATTTAAAGTAATTCTGAAATCCATACCCAACTAGATGAGCACTGGAATTTATGAAAGCTATACTCCTATCTTATCAGTTGGTTCACCTCATACATTTTACGATGTATACCAGCTATTTTTATTCATATTTCAGTGAAAAAAATAAAAAAGTGGTGCTGAGCTTGTCAGACCAGAGCCAAGACCCGTTTTTCATATGCATCAGGACAGCAGTTGAAAGTATATATAGATATATCATTCAGGAGCAGTGAATTGTTATAAGGAAATATTTGAAGTCAGCTAGAAGGCAACAGGCTATAGGGAAGAAAGTAAAGGGTAGACAATAATCAGTTGAGGGTCCTTGACTTCAAAGATTAAAATGACCTTCTAAAAAAAAAAGACAAAAAAAGAAAACATATTTCTGAAACAGCTAGAAAGGAAAACTTAAATTGCTTGGAAATTGTGCTTCAAACATTGCCTAGCCCATGGTGCCACAGCATATGAAAAGACCAATTGCTTCTAAATCTCTCCTTTCATGTTTCAGGGGAAATGTCTTTTATTATAAACAGTAGTGGAGAAGTGTTTCTAGAAGGCTTTGCAATAGCAATGATCACATATGTCTCCATCAAATGAATCATGTCCCAGCAGAAAATTACAAAGTATTAGGGAAAGAATGTTGCAAATTATAGCTAATACATTGCTTATGGGAATCCAGAGGGTCCTTGAGTGGCTTGAGAGGTGGGCCTGTGAAACCTTCTTAAGTTCAACAAGGCCAAGTAGAAGTTCCTGCACCTGGGTCAGAGAAATCCCAAGCACAAGTACAGGCTGGGTGGAGAATGGGTTGAGAGCAGCCCTGGGGAGAAGGACTTGAAGATGTTTGTGGACAAGAAGCTCAATGAGGCCCAACAATGTGCACTCACAACCTAGAAAACCAACAGTTTCCTGGGCTGCATCCAAAGCAGCATGGCCAGCAGGGCAAAGGAGTGGATTCGGCCCCTCTGCTCCACTCTTGTGAGACCCACATGAACTAGTGCATTCAGTTCTGGGTTAATGGCTCTGGAGCAATTCCAGAGGAGCCATGAACATTCTCCAAGGCTGGAGCATCTCTACTGTGGAGACGGGCTGAGAGAGCTGGAATTGTTCAGTCTAGAGAAGTGAATGTTCCAGGGTAACCTTTTAGTAACTTCCAGTACATAAAGGGGCTGCAAAGAGAGCTGGAGAGGGAATTTTTTAGAAGGGCACATAGAGGCAGGACAAGGGGGAATGACTTTAAACTGAATGACAGTAGGTTAACATCAGGTATTAGGAAAAATCCTTTACTGTGAGGATGATGAAGCGCTGGAACAGGTTTCCAAGAGAATCTGTGTCTGCTTCATGCCTGAAAGTCTTGAAGAGCAGGCTGAGAAGTGCTCTGAGTAACTTGGTCTTGTAGAAGGCGTCCCTGTCCATCGTAAGGGGTTGAAACTTGATTATCTTTAAGGTCTCTTCCAACCAATTAATTCTATGAAAATAGGAAACTATTCCAGAGTTAGAAGACTCTGGAAATTCAGTGTTGTGCACAACTGCTTCATATAAGAGAGATTCTAGGGAAAAAACAAAACAAAACAAAACAAAAACAAAAACAAAAACACAAAAAAAAACCCCAAAAAACCAAAACAATAAAAACCAACAACAACAAAAAAAAACCAACCACAAAAACCAACCTATGCCTTTCTATATCTTTCCAAGTCATGTCCCTTCATGGAGGGAGTTCCACATTTTTTTTCTGACATTGAGTTTGCTTTTGTTTAATATTCTACATATTGCCTGTGCATGTCTCACTTTTCTGTGCAAATAAACATATCAGTGGGGAGAGTTAGAAAACATTTAAGACATAGACCCCCTGTAATCCAATACTTTAGGCCAAAATATATGATGGACACCTCAGCTGCATTAATACAAAACACTGAATCCAGTTAATAGCTGGAGAATTCCTTTCCATTCTACCCTGGCTCCATTCCCAAAGATAAGGTGTGGCTTTTACATCCAGTCTAGACAAGGACATGAGGGCCAGTATACAGTATTATACGAGGATCAACTTTCATTAAAAATATGCAGATAAAATTTGACAATGCCATAAAAAGACCTGGTCTTGGACTAAAAGAAATTCCATGGTCTTATAATGGTTACTTATTTTCTTTATGCTATATATAGCTTCTGTTTCTATTTCACTTGCAGTTTAGAAAAGTGTTGATTATTATTTCAAACCAGTTGTAGTATTAGCTTTAATTTCATCTGCACAATTGCACACTGTTGCACATTGTAAAATATCAACAACTATATGTAAAAGGATAGAAGAAACCTATTGGCTTCTTTTCCTTGCAAGTTCAACAGTAATACCTTTTCTCAATCCTATTGTTCAGACAAAATAATTGTTTCTTCTGAGATTAATAGCACCCAATAACATAAAGCCACAGATACAGCAATATTAGAAACCAGAAACCACAGACTACAAAACAATCCTGGTTCTACACATTTAGGTGACCTCTTTTACTTTTAACTCTCTTTTGTAGAGTATGAATTGTTAATTGTCTAGTTACAAAGGCAGCTTTACTTCTGCAAAGTCATGAAATGCTGCAATCCTCAATCTAAAACCTCTCAGAAACCATTTGACAAGAGCTGAGATAACAGGGGTTTTTTTCACACAAGTGTGGTTTCAACAAAAATTTTACAATTAAGAATCAACTTGGAAGTTGGTCTTGATGATGTCTGTGTAGGTCTGCCTGTGGGTAGAAAAGGCACCCTGGAAGACTTGCATTATAATAGTCTATATTATGACAATAATTGTCGCTCTTACCACATCTCTTTAAAAGAAGTCTCTTTGCTTCATCTGGTACCCCTTCCGGAGGGATCTACCTTCCTTTCTTTCTTTCTTTCTTTCTTTCTTTCTTTCTTTCTTTCTTTCTTTCTTTCTTTCTTTCTTCTCACCTATTTTTCATACCTTTTCTCATATCACTTTCTTATTCTCTCATTCCTCTCACTGATGCTTTTCTGTGAAAAAAATCCACATGGACTGTCAGAGTGCACATTACTGCTGCAGGTCGTATAATCAAAACAGTACCAATAATCTAACCTCTGTTTTCCATAAAGAAATAAAAAGTTTTCATGTTCCAAAGCAATTAAATTGCTCTGCTCTGTAAGCTCTGATTATCACGGTTTGTGTTCTTTGATATTTGTATGTGCTTTTACTAATATGATTTGTAAAT
>WEIT01023861.1:7844-20379 GCA_013389985.1 Dryoscopus gambensis | reverse complement strand
GAACAAACTGTACATCGCCTATTACACAGCTGAAGATACTTTGGATGCAAGATGATTAAGTAGGTAAATCTATAAAGCTCTTACCATCTTTCCTGGGGATTTAATTTAAACACAGAGAGACAGGGAAATATTTAAGAAAGTATTAATGATCTAATAGATTAGCATGAAAATTATATGGATATTTAACCAAAATGATATGACATGCAGACCCTACTCATCTTGCACACACAGAGCTAATAATAAATGCTTAACTGCAGTGTTCAAATACCATCATTTGTGTAACTGCAAGTTGAGTGAAACTGGAGTAAGGCTTAAGAAGTAAAACCAAAATGTTATCCTTTTATTCATCCTCTCCTTCAGTTTTGTGTTGGTGCCAGGTGTTCATCAAGGGTGAAGAAGTGGGACAAGCAACCAGTGTATTTGTTAACATTCATCAAACCAGTAATATTTTAATCATCCATTTAACTATAAAAAGTAAGCTTTAAATACCTTTATTTCGACTGGTATGGCAAATCCCTTATACATAAGGAGTGACCTGGATTCTCATTCTTGTATAACAGACTCATTTAAAATTCAGGCTGTCCCAGTACAAGTCTACTAAGATAGTGGCAGATTTGCCAATTCTAGTGCTTTTTCAGCACTTTTCATCAATTTACTGGCAAATACAGCCCAATTACTGCTTTTCTTTGGCTGCAAAGCTATGGGCTCAAACAGAGATTAGAAAACAAAATGTGCTGTAGTTTTAACAGACCAAACCACAAAACTGTTTTCTATTCTCTTTCATTTTTCTAGAGTAAAGAAACTCCTCTACACACTCTCAAAATTACAGTTCTAAGAGTGACTGCATAAATATCTAAAATATTTCTCCGGTTCACAGAAACATTTGTATTACAGATGACAAGATAAGACAAGTGCCAGTTAATTCTTCAGTTTAACTTGACAGTATTCCTCAGAAATAATTGAGGGCCTCTTGTTCTGGACAATCTTTGTTACTATGAATAATGTGGTATCTTTTATCAGATCCCCAGCCAGGAGTTAACAGACTTTTGAGGAGATCTCAAATAATGGACCGTTAGGACTCCCACTGCCTAGGAGCACCCAAATCTCGTCTTTGACATCTCATCTGGTGACTGGTGCTCACAAATCCAAATGCCCACCCTCCATGGCCTCCCATCACACTTCTTTCTAATGCACTAACACCACATTTCTGACAAACCTGCTGAAACGCATCTTAGTCAAGCACAGTACACACAGACTTGGCAAGGATTCTGAAATATCTTTTCATCTACTACGGCAAAAGTTTTCATTTACTGAGAAAAGAACAGTGCTTATATCCATTTTTTCTGACCTTGGGCACTGTGGCCATTTGTATTTTGTGGTGAATCAAAATAACATTTCAAATATAAGTACACTGTCACCTTTGAGAACATAATTCTGTTCGTATTAACAAGGCTGTGTAAGCTTACTCTGAAAACAATTTTGAGAACTCTGATTTTTAATTAAACAGATTTATATTCCTTCAAGTGAAATACCCGAACATTTAAGCACATAATTTCTCTCATATGAAGAACTTCACAAAGCTATAAATCCCTGCAGTTAGCAGTGGGGGACAGTTTCCCAGATTCTGGCATGTGAACAAAAAGAAACATCTAAATAAATGATGTATGTTAAATCTGCAACTGTGTAAATAGGTAACACCAAGAACATAGCATGACCGCTTCAGAAACTGCTCTTTTCAAAATTTTCAGTTTATCTAGACAGAGATAAAAAACTTTTTTTTACTAACCAAAAAATTTACTACACTTACATTCTCTGATATTATATACATTTATTTATACAAGTGTTAAAAGAAGATTGCAATCCAGCATAACTAGTTAAAATTTAAACAATTATAGTCCTAAGATATTTCTGCTGTATATTTTGAGGGAAGGTGTACTTCATATTTAGAGTGTATCCCTGGGAAATATGGAAATATTATTATTTAAATAATAAGGCCTAGTGCTTTTGTTCATGATGATTTTTCCTGTTTCTTGCCCAAGGAAATCAACCAAGCTTTCAAATAAACAAACACGTTTATGGAATACTTTTTCGAGGCACTTTTAAGATTTAAATCTCAACACTACTTTTCATGGTAACATTTTTCCTGTCGCTACTATAATTTGACTCCAAAACCTTTCACCACTCAACTTCAAGGCAATTCAGATACAATATTTTCAAGGTATTTAGTGTGTCAAATGAATTTTAAAAGGAGCCATAAAAGCTCTGCTAGTCCTGAGAAGATATTAATGATCCTTTAAAGTGCCAATTAAGAATGTAAATGTCAAAATAACTACATAAAGTCTTTGTTATGACTGCAAGAGTTGTTTTTCTCTTGAAAAAATACTGTTTAACAAAAGCATTAAATATAAAAAGATAAGTTTTAGATATAAGTAGACTCATTAAGATGTGAAAAAGTAATATTGTCAAAGTTTAGTGATCCTAGATGTGTATTTGAAAACATAAGAAAGGTTCACTTGCCACTGGATGTTTGTTAATTAATCAAATATATACTTACAGCATTAAAAGGCATTCAAAATTTAACACTTTTTAAAATGGGATTTTCAAACTTTAAAATATTAATTTGAGGCATTAAAATAACTGCTCAAAGAAAACTGCTATAAACAAACTTCAAACTGCAGTTCTGCTTATAACTACACTTATGTTAGAAGAAGTGTTAAGTATTTACTTTCTTTTTTCTTCCCTGTTCCTGTGTTCCAGACCCAAAGTTACAGAAATAGGTCAACAAGAACTTCAGGAAGATTGCTATATTAATACTTTATGATTCTATAAAACAATAATCACTTCCTATCCCAAAGTTTTATATAAATGCAAACACTTCTTGTTCATGGTTATGTGAAAAGTGCTTTACATCAGCAGCTACAGCACAGTTCATCCAGGAGAAAGAGAGGAAAACGTCCTACAGCTACTGACTTTATGTACTTAAATTCATTGTTCTGACTGGCAGAAGTGAGCTGTAGCCAAATTACTGGTACTTCATCGCAACTTTCTGCCATTTTGCATTGTACATATCCCTTGAAACTCCGACTTTGGAGCAGTCAGCTTAACAATAGCATGAAAAGACCTGTACAGAACAACAGCCTGGTTTGCTGTTTATTTTATTCAGCTAAGGGTGGGGTGGGGGGGGAACAAGAGAGATTTCCACATGTGAGACAAGACTACACTGTCAAACCCAAGCTCAAATATCATACTGGTTCACACACAACAGAAGTTGTGATCCAAGACATTTATATTTCTTTAAGATTAAAACATTAACATTGCTTTATTCAATTAATACTGAAGCATTATCAGGGGCTGCACCATCTACAAGTAAAGCCATAGCACAGAGCTATTCCTAAGTAAACAGCACAGTGAGCTTATTCACTCAAAAAATTTGCACTCCAAGTCCATCAGGTCAGATGTGGTTTTTAAGTTAAAACTTACTTGTAATACAAAATGGAAAACACTGTGAAGGGCCAATCTCTCAAAACACAGAACCAGTTTTCTGTACCAAAAGGGTCAAGCAGCAACACAAAAGGTGAAGACAAGCGAAGATTCCCAGTTCATACACTCCAGGAATACTGGGAGCACCAATTCTAATAGAAACGAGGTACAGACAGTAATCTGAGAGAGTAATAGTCCAGCACAAAATCATCTCCTTAAGAAATGTCACTGTTAGGGAAGAGTGGTGACAAAAACACTGTTCTGGAGACATTTAAAGAAGTCCTGCTGAAAGTAAAGTCATTCGTTCAAACCAGTTTAGGAAGGTATTGCCTAATAAAGCTACAAAAGACCATAGAGGACAGATTGAAAGATTGAGGCAAATCAAAACAAAATAACAAGGAGATAGTTTCCTTTTGTAGGGAAATCTGCTGGCAAAATAAAGACAATATTTTAACATTCTTCCAAGACAGCAGCAGTCTTATTTCACCATGAAGTATTCAGATTTCTTCAAAAACTCACAGAAAAACGGATAAAGGACAACACTAACAACATTGTCAACAGCAGAGTGGATGTTTATTTGGTAAAAAATTACAAGTATTCACAGTTCTACATTAGGCACCATATAAAAATCCACCAGGTTATGGCACATTAAAAAAAACAAAGAAGCAGATTTGCAAGTGATTAGGTAATGCAACATAGTGTTCCATGGCAGACTACACAAACTTCTAAGAGAAAGACATAGAGGTCTGTGGGTGAAAAGTTTACACTGTATTTAAATGTCAAGCTATGCAATGCCACAGCTACTACTGAAGCACAGCATTTCAAGACAGAGACTTGAGCATTCTAAATGAAACATTTAATACCAAAAGACACCTCAAGAAACTAATTTCTCTCTCAGTGAGGACTTCCGTTTAACTAGCAGCTTCAGTTAAGCCCACCCCCCAACTGAAACGTTAGGTTGCATAAGAGATAATATATGAGAACATAATATCTTATTACACGTTTATTAAACAAATGGTGTGATCTCATCTGGAATTCCTTGTGTGCAATTGATCATTACAACTCAAAAGCAGAGTTGCAGAAAACAGGGTTCACAGAAAGGAAACACACATGATCAAAGCATAAAACCAACAACCATCACACTAGAAGGCAGAATGCTTATAAGAATCCTATCAAAGTTCATAATTATCAAGATTAATGTTTATGAGAATCATGTCTCATAAATATGAAAAACAACTTTTATTTTAAGAATCAATATTGCGCTTATGACATTTTAAGAACCCAATTATGCATAATACTGCAGATGTCAAATAGAACTTCTCATAAAAGTCCTTTCAAAATAAAGATTTCTACCACCATTTGCCCACCTGGAGATGAATTGCAGAAGAGACATCACAGGTAACATGAAGGACTTGTGTAGGTACACAGATAACAAAACAAAGTCTAGGGAAAACATGGGCCTGCTGCTGAATGGGGCAGGGCCCCGGAGTTTGGGATACGGAAAAGGCTGAGGTACTGAACGCCCTCTGTCATTACCAGCAGTATCAGCCTTCAGAACTTGATGAAGTTCAACAAAGGGAAGTGTAAAATCCTGCCCCTGGGAAGGAACAACCCTCTGCTGTGGGCCACATAGCAGGAAAGCAGCTTGAAGGAAAGGACCTGGTGGTCACCAAGTTCACGTGAACCAGTAGTCTGCCCTTGCAGCAAAGGCGAATGCACCCTGGCCTGCATTCCAAGTGCTGCCAGCAAGTCAAGGTAGTGACCCTGCCCCTCTTCTCAGCACTATGAGAGAGATATGGCCATACTCGAGAGGGAGTGCAAAGAAGGTCCATTAAAATGATGAAGGGCCTGAAGCATTTCTGTCGGATGAAAGTCTGAGAGAGCTGGGACTGTTTAGCCTAGGGAAGACTCAGGGGGGTTTCATCAATGTGCATAAATATCTGAAAAGAAGGTTCAAAGAAAATGGAGCCAAGGCTCTTTCAGGGATGTCCAGATCTTGACAAGAGTCAAGAGGCAACAACTAAAACACAACATCTAAACATAAGGAAAAAACCTTTTCACTGTGAGAATGACTGACTACAGGTTGCCCAGACAGGCTGTGGGGATATCCCTTAGAGATATTCAAAAGCTGTCTGGACACGGTCCTGGGCAAGTTGCTCGTGGTGACCCCACTTAAGGAGAGAATACAATGCCTTGTATTACTTTCTTTTATTACAAGTATTGTAACTTGATGATACATTTTTTGTGTTACAATTAGCTTCAAAAAGTCATAAAAGCAAGATGATTGAACTGGAGATGTTAACTAAAGGCTTCCACTGATTTTACTACTGATTCGGCTCAAGGAAGTATTATCAGGAAAAAAAGTAGAACAAATCACAATATATTTAATTATCCTCTTTACTCTAAAACAAAACTAGTCCTCTGCCTGGGATCAATGTTGCTTAAAATAGGATGTATCTGAGGCACATAAGGAAAAATACCTTTTAATTCTATACTTGGATACTATTAAATCTCAGGTTAAGCTATGCATCAAGTCACCATGTATTCCTAATCATAATCAGAAAACTGGTTTCTTGGGTTCTTTATTCTGTCTCCACAGTTTCATGTGAAAGTAATTGCAGATTCCCCACTACAATTTATTTTACGAGCTCTTCTGACAATAACTACAATTCTTCTGCATGTTTCATCTCACGTAGTCTCCCTTATCCCACATGCATGCATATCCCTCCCTACCAAGTACCAGAATAGGCAGGACAAGCAAATTCTTTGTGACATTCAGACTGAGAACAGGCTCATCAGCCAGCAGGTCAAAAAGTATTACTTATTTAGCCTTCCCTACCTACCTGTATTTTCAAAACCTTTCAGGAATTTAAACGCAACAAGGGCTCCGTTCTGTCAGAGTTTGACTGAAATTGGCAAGTAGACAGAAATGTTATTAGGGAAGAACTGACTAAACCACAAGACATAAACCAAACTTGCCTGGGGAACTTACAGACTCACAAACTGCCTATCTTTTGCTTCTGAGTATGCACAACTGCCTCAGCCTGGGTGGCTACATGTTGCCTAAGCCCAGGATTTATAAACAAAGTAGAACAGAAATCAGTACAAAAGCTGATTGATTGTTCAAACACAGCTCTGAGCTCCTACCCTTCCATGGTTGTGTAAAACTGAAATGAGCTTAAGGATAGAGGCAACAGTGGCAGAAATCTGACCACCTACTAAGGCTTTAAATCACTGAAGTACTTGCAGAGTCACCTGTTCAGCTATCCTAAACAGCATACTGATCCCATCTTAGTTGCCTTACCCCTGGTTTTAAAGGAATCCTTGTAAGTTTCCTGTTCTGCACAGAAAGCAAGAACTGGACACCAGCAATATAAATAAAGTGTTAGAAAGAACACAGGATCCTGTTGGCACTCCCAGGGGCATGAGGTCCATTACTGAAGTAACATGCTCAAAAAAGGGAAAAGTCTTGAATCCAGATTGCTAAACTGTCAGAAGGAGAAAGCATAATTGATAAAAAACATTACTCATTTGCTTAGCATGTGTTTTTTTCCATTCTCTCATATCAACTCTGGCCATTGCTTAAGAGAAATACAAAACTATGTGTTGTACCACTGCATGTAGATCTCCTCAGATTTAGATAGTCTGCCATAATTTGTCCATCTATCTTCTCCATGAGTTCAAAGTTCTAAAAATTCTTTATTTAGCCTTCAGTATTTGTAAAAATTATTTTTCATTCATTGAGCTTATAAGTTTTCAAACAACAATAATGTTCGAATATTCACTGAAACTGTCACTTAATCTGGTTTAAGTACAATTGTTCTTTGGTTGAACCATCAGACAATTTCTTATGCAAAGGTGCAACTTAATTTTGTGTTTGTTAATTACAAAAACTATCAGGAAGTGAGAGGAGTTACAAAGTGAAGTTCTATTACTTATCACTCGATCTGCCCACATGTTTATAAACTCATAGACTAATTCTAGTTAATTACTTTTATTTCCTTGAAAAATACTTCCAAGTTTAAAATCCTATGGTGCTTGGTGAAGATCTTGCCAAGCCATATCAAATTATGATAACATTATGAAATGCCCTACCTACTTAATGCTCTCATTATAGTTTGAATGCAAAAGGTTGTGATTACATTTACATTCAAAAATATAATTTCCCATACCGCATGTAAAAGAGCAAGATTTAAATTTTGATTTCATCTTTGGCAAGGACAAAGTGATCATTTAATATTCAAAACTATTTCTTTTTAGAATATTAGAATACATTTTAGAATATCTACCAGACAAATGCATATGGATAACCAAGGTATAATGCTTCACAGCAACTGTCAGGGTAATAGCTTATTTGTGCAAAAGTCAACATAAAACATCTACTCTGGTAACGAGTAAGAACTTGCTTGCAAACAATCCAATCATCAAAACCACTGATAAAAATCTCATCTTCCTATGAACTTCTCCTACATCTTCTCACCACATACACACTGCTAGTAAACTTTTAGCTAATTTGCTAAATCAGCCATACGACTATTTGAATTCTTTATAGTTCAGGTTAGTACACTTCTATGGACTTGAGTCTTTTCTTACTCTACACTGTGAATAAGTATCATATGACACAGCCAGGTGCTGTGAATATTTAATACGTTTTAAGGCTATACTTTAGCCTCATTTTGACAAGTTCTGTTGGTTCTGAGATGAAGGCTACAGTAAGTCTGAGAATGGTGTGAACTTTTTTTATTTGTAATGAATGATACTGCTTCCACACAAATCAACTCAAATCTGTTGTAGACAGATCATATCATCATTGTCCCTTATTAAGTTCTTTCCCATAGAGTCAATAAAATGCACATTTGCTATTTTGACAAAAGAGTCAGCTAAGGCAGTGCGACAAGCATATCCACACACATTTTCAAAGAAATTAGGCCAGTACTCACTCTAACTCTCTAAATCTCACTGTTTTACAAAAACATCCTGTACAATTTTATAAACAGTTTCCCATTAACTCCAAAAATCTGATGGATGCTCTTGGAAGAATCCAAGCTACTACTCAAAAATTTTTCTTTGAACTATATCCTGTTGTTATGGAGGACATCAGGATTTTTAACATCAGTTGCACTTAGAACTGCCAGAAGAGGTAATTAATTGGCAAAGTGTTCCTCTGAACAGATTGAAATCAATACTCAACTTGACAGAAATTTGTCTTCTGGAAAAATGCCAGCAAAGCCCATAAGACATGATTAATAATCAGCAGCCCTGCTTGATAATTAGTCATTCCACCTTGCAGTAAGATTTGAATAAAGATATATCCCATAGTGATCAACCTTTTCAGTTCCTTCTCTTTGGAGTACATTTTGGCATTTGTTTCAAATCCCTTTTAACTTTCATGACCACTGTAGAAAGGGTGCAGGTCAAGCCTGCACAAATTCTGACAGTCTGGAGGAGGTTGGCTATTTTGGTAGGTGGAGCTACCACAGTTTGAACCACTGCAAAGTAGTGAAAACACAAAGTCTGTTCACAAAGTAATTTCTGAGGAACCTTACCAGTTCTAATAATTTTTAAATCTCAGGAAAGGGTTGATGTCCTCTATGTTGGAAGATACCAACAAGGATATGGATTCACGGAGGAGGATGAAACAGTGTGACTGATCTTAACACGAACAGGGAGAAAGACTATCTCACTTCTGTATTTGTATCACGTGAGTAAATTCTAAAGGAATTTATCAACATTCCCAAAGCAGAGAGATCTCACAGTAAAGAAAGCAGATCTTTTCACTTTAGTAAAACCTAGTATTTCTAAATTAATTGGATTGCTTTTGTCACCCTTAGCTCTTACTTTTCAGCAGTACTTTACTTTACATAGAGTTCAGATAAAGCTAGATTCTTGCATGTATTCATGTTTTCAAAATTCTTTTATCCTTTTGCTTTGTACAAATGTCAAAGCTATTCCCTTTGAAAATTACTTTTGCTTAGAACAGTCTTCCAGCTAAAACATGAAATGAACTGAAACCCAGTCAGTATTATTGGAGTAATGAGATTTGATTGTGTATTTGGTGGGCCTTTATTCATAAGAATTTCTATAAAGCAGTATTTTCTCTAACAGTATCAATTTTCCTCATTTTCCTGTAATGATTAAAAGATTCAAAGGCTTCTCATGCATTTTGAAAAGATCAAAATTGAACTTTACAGTAATGCTGACAGTGTTCTATAAAGCATGCTTTGATAAAGAGCACAAGTGATGAAATCACATAAAAATGGTCCAAACACTAGCATGTGAAGCCCACAAGAGCAGTCGTTCCTGCTTACACACACTTCCCAGAAAGAAGCCCCTACAAGATGTATTAGATAAGACAAAAAAAGGAATGAAATTTCTGGTGTAAGGAAGACTCTGTACCCTTGTGGGCTAAAATCACATTCCTTGTAGCATAACTTACTGTTAGAACTGAGTAAATACAATACTTACCTATAACACCGGAATCATCTCTAGTTCTTCAAAGAATTATGTAGTTCTGTTTGTCTTCCTCTTTCCAGAAAAACTGAGGTAGCAGAAGAAAATCTAGAGGCAGAAAAATAACAGTACCAACAAGTAAGAACCACCCCTTGGAGGGGAGAAAAAAAAGGAATAATCTCAAAAGCAGATTCCCTACTCTGTTCAGATAGAACTGCTTTCAATTTCTGTTGTGACTCCTACACTTGCTGATAGGAAGATGCTAAAGGTGTGTCACTGAACAACTGTCACCTTAGTTCCTTCCACAACTTCAAGTTACATACCCATCAAGAAAGACTCAAAAAAAGAGGGGAAATTATTATGAAATGTAATATGTAAACAAAACACTGGATTACAAAGACAGTATCTCTTGAAAAAAAGGAATTAACTGTAGTCCACTGTCACCCTTATCTTCGATTCCCTTCCCTGAAGGGAAAAGCAGTGAAGAACTGATCTGCCACATGAAGCACTTAAGATGAACACTTAAGAAAAGAGTAACACTGCTAAAGAATAACACTGACTGTATTGGAGAATAAAGCCAAGTACCACCACTAAACATGCTTCCCTAAATGGAGCAGCTCTATAAAAATTCACACTTACTGTTACAGTGGTTCTCAACCCTTACCTATTTACAGGCCACTCAAAATTTTCTCACCAGTTAGGCGCTACTCAAAAAATCTAGCCTGCTGAAGTAGTATGTGCCTCCTTTTGGCTTGGCACCAAACAAATTACTATATGCACTTTGAAGTGAAAGAAAGTAGCCTTACATGATACCTGCATGCATAATGTGATACCTAATATGTTACCTCTCATGGTCTGATCATTGTTACCAGCTTCAAGAACCTTCCAGGTCTCTGAAGGGTAATACCACTACATTCTTGCATCTGGAGCACATAACCTCATCTCTCCCAAACAACTGTTTTTTAAGGCCACACAGCCAAATGATACATGTGTCTGTGGTCAGCACTACCTTGCTGGTAACTTTGAATGAAAGATTCTATTCTTAAGGAAAAAACCAAACAGTGGATAATCAGGTTCGTAACTACTGCATTTTTCTACTTGGTAAGATTGCTGAAAGGAAAAGCAATTATTTGCTATAGAAAGAGGAAACGGTAAGAATTTTGCAAGGGAAATGTAAAATCATACTATAATTTCTTAAGAGCTGTAGAAACTTTCATTATTGGGTCATGTTATGTCTGATTAGGTAATCTTCTTTACCATACCACGAAACACTGAATTATATCAACAAAACCACAAGACATAAACATAGGCAAAGAATAATCTTTTAAAAAGCACGGGTAATACAAAGTCCAGAGAGTTTGAACAAGTCCACCAATATGAATTGTCATTGTTAGCAACAGCTTGCAATTCCTGTTTGACCATAATGGTCTAATGGAAGATGTTCTTCATCGTCACTCAAATTCTCTTCTATTTTAAATTAGCAGTTATTGCATTTCTGTGAAATACAATGTGTTAATCTACTGCCATGGTGTAAACATGCTGCCTTTGGTAGTGGACCTGCCCATCCAGAGGACATGAGAGGGATGGATGGTTCAATGAAGTTGACACATGGCAGAGGAAAACACTACTTGACTCAGATTAGGGTTATTTATTATTTTGGTTTTATCCTGCTTTATGCTCCCTAGCATTGTTCAGCAAGGAGAAAATGGGAAAAACATTAGACAGGAATACAATCTGCCCTATCAGGAGTGCATCTATGAAGTCCAGGCACAAGGTGGTGGTTTGTTTTTGTTTTGGTTTGGTTGTTTTTTTTGGGTTTTTTTTTGTTTTGTTTTTTTTTGGTTTTTTTTTAATATTAATCCACATATGCCTCTGGAAATTGCCAGGCAAAAATACCTTTATGAGAAATGATCAGATTGTTTCTGGCAAAATTGATGCACCGCTCATGAAAATACATCGTGTGATCTGTTTTTAAAGAGGATCCACCCATACAACACATAGTTTGTCTAGACAGAAAAGCCACACCAACATTATCATGAGTTCAAATTTTTATTCCTGTTCATGCTCGTAGAAGACCTGAGAAATACGTTTTTCTTCAAAAGATGACTGTGTTTGGAGTTTAGCTCATTTAATTTTATCATCAATTTTTAAGTAAAAGAAAGGTACAAAGCCAAACATTCCCTTTTTACTGTTCTGACATTACTGCCGAAACAGCCGACCACGAGCCTCGGGTGGCTGGGCTTCAGCTGGGCTGCCCCGCCGCTCACGCAGCTCAACCAGTCCGAGCTAAAAGCCCTAAGCCACAAAAAACACTTTAAGGAAAAACATAAACCAGTAATATATATAATCAGCAGCTGTTTGATGTTCAACACTTATACTTCTTTTTGTTGCCCGTGTAATAACGCCGCTCTCCATGTAGTGAGTTGGCAGTCAGTCGCTGCTCTAATCTCTTCGACCAGTCTCAAATTTAAAAAAAATTGTTTTCCACTATTTCATACTGTGATGGTAAAGGTTAAGAGACATGGGGGCAAGTCCCCTAGAGCTGTGTTAGTGTACTTTTGCCAGGTCTCCGTTCTGACCGCTTCGAACCGAGCTAGCCACCGGG
>WEIT01023860.1:34256-85070 GCA_013389985.1 Dryoscopus gambensis | reverse complement strand
TTAGCAATTTGGCTTTCGTAGCATTAATGATATGTTATACAGTTGGCCTATTTTGAATAATATGGAAGATCACAGTCTAGGTACCAAGTTCTCAGCAGGTATAAATTAGTATAACACTAAACTTTAGAAGATTGATGTGGGTTCTTACTGGCTCTTTCCAGCATGTAAAAATCTGTCTATAAAGGAAAGACTGTATCTCCATCACAAAAATGCAGATAGCCTACTTTTTCATTATTACCATAGAGGAGAATGGGCCTCACTGTGATTTCTAGAAATATTTTCTAGTTTTAGTTTTAGTTTTATCTTTCATGGATAGCAATAATACTTGAATTCTAGTTTGTTTTTGACACCAGAGAACTATTGCATTGGTCAGTTCATATGACTTTCATATGGGAAAGAACAAAATGAGCTTCACCTCTGTTTCATGGCAGGAAGGAGGGGAATGTTAAACCAAAGAATTTTATACATGGCTTTTACATCTGTAGAGACAATTTACAAGATGGCTTTTACACCTGCTTTGTTGTGTGACCTCTACCAAAGTAAAATCTGCAGTTTCCTTGGAAACAAAATTTCATGCCATTCAAGACTTGGAAGATAAAAAGGATTCTTACTTCTTAGTCATGCAGCATTTTGGTTCTGGAGTCAAACATGATCTCATTTGAGATGACATGAAAAATCCAAATGGAACAGAAAACTAGATAATGAAAATGAAACATCTGTGAGAATCTGAATTAGGTGAAGCTTCATGAAATTGCAAAATTTTTTTTGTGATATGCCACATTTAATTTCTTTTTTTAAAGTTATCTGCCACATATTTTCTTCCTTCAATTCAGAAATCAATGGACAAGAGATATGGACTAGAGCACCGACACATGCTTCATATCTATTAATACTTATATTCATGTCCCTACTAGCAATTTCATTTGTTATTGGAGCAAATTAGCTTAATTCTCATAAAAGGTTTTGAATCCTTTTAACCAAAAGTTTCATTTGGAGGAGTTTAAATGGTTTAAAATTTTTGGAAACATCAAAATAGCTTGTGCTGGCAACTCTGAAAACTTTTTGATGGTAATAAGAAAAAGTAAAGTCTACATTCTCTAATCCATTACAATGCAAACTGCACCATTTATTTAACAGAAAATTTCCTGGAAATTAATAGAACCTCTCTTAATTTTCCCCTCATCCTGGAGGACTTTGAACACTTTTTTTTTATCCTTTAAAGGTATTGCATAACATCTTGATGTCTATTGTTTTCACTGCTTTCCACCGAAGTCATTCCATCTTACATGGAATACTTACATATGCATTGAAAAAGAGAGATAACAACTCCAATAATGATCCGAAAGAGCAGATTTTTATGTCTTAGATATTTATATAAAGTAGAATTTAAGTCAACATGAAAAAATGAAAATTATCTCATTTCATTCTCCCTTACCTCCACAGGTTACTTTGATTAGGAACTTGATTGGTACAATGGAGCTAAGATAAAAGAGAAAATTCATTCTAGGACACCTCTAAAACTGAGATGAAGTGTAGAAAGGAGAAAGACCTCTTCCTTAGAAAGAAGAAAGACATATTCCTTACAAATAGTGAGACATCCTGTAAATTTAGTGTTTCTTTCTGTGGTTTTCCTCAAAAAATTTTTTTTTTGTGTTGAACAAAACATACTTTTCAATATTAAATAAATACTTTTAAACTTTTGATGAAAAAGAAGTTTGTTTTCAGTACATGCAGCTGTGAGGTTTTTTTTCTTCAGTTCTTCCTCATAAAATATTATGCACACTTCTCCTGACTCTGTGCCTCAGCTGCTCATCTTTAATAAGTACTTAACAATACTTCTTTCTTCTGCTGTTTTCCCATCTATTTTATTTAGATGATAACATTCCAAGAGCAGAAGCTATTCCTCATTTAATTAGAAGCATTTATAGCATTCTAGTCTCAGAGATGGCAACTAGACACTATTGTAGCAAATAATGAAAGTTTATCTATGAATAGTGGATTCACACAAATTTCACTGGAACAATTGGTAACACAGAGCAGTACATCAAAATTGCACTGAGTAAGTTGCAATGAGTAGACTCTTGGTATGCAGTGTAACTCCTGTATGGCTCCATCAGGTTTTAGTTGCTCTTCCAAATTATTAAAACTTTTGGGGAATGGAGGGATGGGTGTTGGAAGATAATGCTGTAGCAACTATTCCAAGGCATTGTCCTGGGAGGAGACTGTTACAGCCAGGACAATACTTTTGTGAATAACAAGCCAAGAATCTAAAACTAATTATTGATTAATTATCTGTTTTCCTATTAAATTCATGAGAATGCTCAATCATAGGGACTCCTTTTTTCATACTTTTCAGATCTACTGTTAGCTGTTGTTTCTGTTAATTGTTACCTTTAATAAAGATTTACTTAATCATCATGACTATTACTCATGGTGTATTCCAGGAGAGACACAATCAGCAAAACCTTAAAATATGACTCTTCTCACACCAGTGGGGACTTGCACATACAATAGACAGTTTAATTTAGTTTTCCGAGCATTTTAAAGGTTGTTCTATACTCTGAGAGTTCTTCAGCCTCTTGAAAAGAAGCATATATTCAGAAGCATTAATAAAATGTACGTAATTTTTTTGCTTGAAATTGATGCATTAAGTACATCAAAGAGGAAATGGAAATGTAGCAATTCATATTTTAACCTATGCTAAATTAAACCTAGAGCATGAACTCTTGACTTAAGTTTATGAATTATTTTTTAGTAGTGAGTCTGAATACACTTTATCAGTATTGAAGAACTCAGCACATAAAGTTCTAAAGTTAAAGTTCCTGTGACATTAGTGGGTACAGTATTTAATCAAGGCAATAAGCACACGCATGCATCCATACAGGAGTGAACATGTCCAGAGTCATTCTCTGTGGGATGATACATGGATCTACAGTCCTTTATTTTTAAATGTGAATTTAAGAAACTGGGCCTGCTCATGTCATCAATGAGCAAAGAGAAAGCTTCTGACAGAATTTAGGAAAAAAGTAAATGCAAAATTTAATGGAACTCCATTAACGATATGCGATAAACTTATTAACATGTTTCTTTAAAGGCTAAGCAGAAATATATATAATCATGACAAAATAATTACAATGTAGGTTGATATCTGGCTTTCTTTAATATCCAGCTTTTAACATTACAAAGATAGAGACATCCCAGCAATTCCAGAATTACAAATGGATGAAAATGAACATTCGAAATAAGAAACTTCAATTTCTGCTGTGGGCTATGCATGAAAGAGTAAAATGATGGAAAAAATTTACTAGCCAAACACCTAGCACATATCTTGAAAGACTTCAAACATTAAGATTGCATTCAAGTCTGCAGTCATCCACTATCTTTATAAAAACCTTCGACCACAGAAGCTCAGCTAAAAAGCATCTGGATCAAACAGGGAACTCAATCCTTCTGACAGTCCCAAACCTTATTTCTGTTATAATGAGAAAAGCTGTCACAAACATACTCAGCACATTTGAAATTCAGTGTTTCTGCCTTAATGCCATGACGTAAGATATATAGAGCAAACATGGTTGTAGAAGGCTGTACAAGACACACACTTCTTGAACCCTGGTGCAGAACCACCTGAGATGTTAGGAAGAACTCACTTTTTTTTTTGCTCCTGTGCCTCAAGACACACACCATGGTTTTAAAGTTAGGCCTTCAGGACCTATCCTGATTCTTCTCCCTCCTGCTTCAGCCAACCTGTCTCACTTTACAAACAGTTTTTAACACCTTGGTATTTCAGTCATGTCCACCAAAAGCCTGGTGTACTTTCTGTCTAAACCTTCTTAGTTGTTGTTTGGGAGAAAGGTAAAGACATAAATAAGGTTCTGATTGATCAAAGTAGTTGTTCACAAAAAAAAAAAACAACACCAAAAACCCACCAAAACAAACAAACAAACAAACAAACAAACAACAACAAAAAAACCCCTACCAGGCAGAAAACAAAAGCTTTGAGGGAGAAATCTAGTTTAAAAGCAAATTTAATTACCACCAGTTAAATGAAGAGCAAGCTAATATAGCCCTAATTTGAAAAGCTGCCAAGAAATGAGAAATCAAAATGGAGTGCGATTGAAATAGCACAAAGGGAAATTTCATATTTGCTGATCAGACTTTCTCAGTGGATGGGGAAAAAATGTTTCATTGCAACCACAGCCTTTTATAATAATCTCACAAATCATGTTGTTTATATCTAATAGAGATTACTAAATAATGAATCTGGGTTTGTATCATATCAGAGAGCTTTTGTTGAGGAATACACTCAGTGCCAGTAGCTCAGTGAGCAGCTGCAGCGCCAGCTCCAGGCTGAGCTCTGCATGGTGAGAGCCCCAGACAAGAGGCTGTGAACTGGAACCAACCTTTGCACAACGAAGGGCACGGGGACCTGTGGTGCCAGCCAGGGGACCGGACACTCAGAGACACGGCAGGAGCTGAGGGCTCAGCTGGGAGACCCCAGACTTCCCTGCGCTTTGAGTGTGAGGGTAGAAAAGCCCAGGGGTTCCTTTGCTCGGGGTCCCTCCCTGGAGGCACAAGCTCGAGCTGTTACTCTGTTGTTGCACCATGATTAAATTACTGAAAGGATCCAGAGGTCTGAGGCTCTGCTATGGAAAGCCTAGGGTTGAGCTGGTAAGGAAACCGAGTGTGAGTGTGTGAGTGAGGGGTGTGTAGGGAGCCAAGTGGGGCACCCACAGGGTCACTGGAGCCACCTGTTGTGAAGGGGCCTCAGTCCCAGCTCAGGTGTTGCAAGTGTGACTGCCAGAGTGTGACTGCCTGAGTGTGACTGCCAGAGTGTGACTGCCAGAGTGTGACTGCCAGAGTGGCTCGTGGATGGTCAGACAGGAAGCTTTCCTTCACACTTTCCAGGCTGCCACTAGGAGGTACCTCTTACTGTCCTGTTCTTTTCAGTGCTGGTTATAAAAGGGGCTTGCGGACATTTTCTAAAGGTTATTGCTATGTAATATGCACACGAGAGAAAAAAAAAAAAAGAGTGCTTTCCTATCTGGCATATCAAGATTTGCTAATATTGTGCAGTCATTTTTATCTTTTTCCTACAGAAGCATGTTGCATTTCATAAATATTTAATTGTATGTAGCCCTCCAAAGCTTTTATGTAGATGGAGCACTTTTCCCCTTCTACATCCCTAAAACCAGTATTCCCCTTGCCATCATCATTAGTGTTTCTATTCACTTTATTTTGCATCTTCCTGTGCACTGATTGATTTACCTGATACAAAAATCTAAATAGACTATGTTTATGCAGTTCATTACTTCACTGAGATCAGAAAAAAGTGAGCAAACATTTTGGATGGGAATGGTTTTAGATTAGACCTCCAAAATTTAAATGCTTTAAAACAAACTTGAAAGGATCAAAAAGCAAAAATTAGAGTGTTTTGATTTTTCTAAGACATAGGCCATGAAAGAAGCAGGAAAGGGCAGTTTGTGTCACTTCTGTTAGATGAGAGCGACCTGTAGAGTTGACAGTTCAGGCATGTCTTAGGCATGTTTGGTGTGACCTCACCTATGAAAATAAGAGTGTATATGGACTGTTTGCCACATTTGCCTTTATCCTTATGCAAGTACAGAACTGCCAGGTGATAGACCAATTTCTGTGTCAGCTTAAAAACAGGACCAACTATATGTGGATTGTTTTAGACTGTGAAATCACAGTGGGTCAGAGACTTAAATAAACAAACTCTAGAGTACAAGCAATCGTAGTACGAATTTCACTGAGACATTTGACAAGGCATGGAGTGCTTAACTCCCACATTTGAACAGGAAAAGGCTTGTATGAACTTTGTGCAGTAGTTGAAGCAGGCTCCCAACCAGGCAATTCTCAATTTGTGTACTAGACAGTTGAAATACTGCATGCCCAGTGCGAGACACGGCAAGGAGTAATACTTTTTACTTTGGTGCAACATTAGTCGTTAATGTTAACAGCCCACCCCAAATCTAGAAAGTATCTACCAAAACCAGAAAGAAAGCAAATATTCTCACTGAGGAATGGGGCAAATGCATGTGCATTTGGGACAGGAGAATTGCAAGGGCTGACAGTGAGCACCACCGCAGACACACAGCATCAGCTGGTCCAAGATTGCCAGCTCAAGCATATTATGTCAATACCAGGAACATGCCACTCAGAACCTATCCAAATGTACCTGTGCAAGGAGGCTAGAAATCAGGAACTCACTGACAATCTTTCTTGCTGTGACTGTGCATCACTGTACAAGAGCATTATTTCAGAGCATGTTCTTGTTCAAGATAGTTATATTTAATATTGCTGAATAAAGCAAGGTCAGAGAACAAGCCAAACCATGGGAGCACCGGCTATTCTCTCTTTTTAGTTGTTAACATACTTCCTGACTTCAAGACAATAATTTACAAAAGAAATTATAGTCAAGGCAGAGGAAGGTTTCTTTCCTGTTAGAGTAGAGAATCTTCTGTACTATCCCAGAATACTCTGCAGCCTCAAGTTTCCCGCATAACCTCCCACTGTACGCCACAAAATCTATGGGGCAGGTAAATATCACTCTGTCATGCTGCAACACAGCTGTCACGTTCATATCAGGCACTCTGGACTGAAAATATCCACCCCAGACTCAACCCATGGTAATTCTCCTTTAGGAGCATATGAGCATCACATGGAGCTGTGGAAGGACAGGCAAAATGTACCATATATTCAATATACCATTAATTCAGCCATTCAAGACCACTTGGACACAAGATGTGAAGACCTGACAGTGGTCCATGGTCCTCTTTTATTTAAAAGGGCAAATTTATGTTAAAATTTTCAAGATTAATTCCAGCAATGTGCCATGGTAAAACAACCTAGGAAACAGCAATATGGAAGTATAGCCTCAAAACAAAATACAAACCAAACTCCCAATTAAAAACCAGCAAAAAATACAGATATGTAGAATGGGATAAAGGAAGTTCTAATGAATAAAAAAGCAGGTGAAAATCAACTGATATTAAAAATAAAAATGGGAGGCATGTAAAATTCTAAACAGTATGAACTTAGATTAATTTAATTGTCCTTTAAATAAAATAGAACAAGCAGTAAGAATTTGCTCTAAATGCAAATGAGAGTGAAGTAGAAGTCATTAGCTTAATGCTTGGAATTATTTTATTGGAGTAGCAATCTATCTTTTTACATATGCTTCTTCTTCTGCCTGTACAGGAAGATCAAATTCTTTGGTTCAGTTTCCAGCTAATTCAGTTCAATAACAACTTCATTCAAAGCTGGAAAATCAAATAAGATCAGGAAAAGCTTTTTTTCTCTGTTTCAGTCTGAGACTATAATAAGGTATGTGGTACTGAGATTTCAGACACTTCTGAGACCGTGAAGGAACTCAGTGATATTTGCCTTAAATTGTTTGAATCAATTTTTTGTGTCTGTGAGTGTGTGATCAAAATATAATTTGGCATGGTGTTGGGAACCTTTTCCTGTCAGATATTATCCTCCTTGTGATTTTTCACTGGATGAATCGATGGTTTTCTGAAGTTCTTCAGGGCCTCTTGAACTCCTGGTCACTGAGTAACTGAGAATTTTTGGGTCTGATTTCATGCTTGGATTGCAAATTTTGGAAGCATCTCCAATGTAAAAACATGCAGGGAGCAGCAGCAGGGCTTTCCAGGCCAAAAGGGCTGTCAGATTCTGCCTTTGTTTGCTTCCAAACAACACTGGCAGCCTGTTGAGTTCTATTTCATCAGGTAACAAATGCCCACTGATATCACCTCAAACCTTTTGGTGCCTTTTCCCATTTCCTTTCTCCTCTTCACAAGATGGAAAAGTGGAGATGAGAAAAGCAACTGCCTCAAATTTAAAAAAGAAATATGTCCAGGACCACCACAGCAGCTTCTGTGAGCTCTTAGTTCATCTGAGACACTAAAGCAAAAGGAAAATGAGTACTGTTATTATTGTGAAATACTTTAAAGTTGCAAAAATCTGAAAAAAAAGACCTCCCTGAGATCTGTGAAACCAGAAAGATGATTAGGAAGTTTTGCAGCTTGAGTTCTGGTAGCAAAAGGAAAGGAAGGATCATGATTGATTTTGTGTGAGGCAGTCCATTTCTTTGATGACAAATTATAAATACATTTTACTACTTCACACAGAAAAGCTGTTGATAGTAATGATGATATGGGAGTGAGAGCTCTTCCATGTAGTACAGTACTATCACTCTTCTGGATCTGTAACAGCATTATGGATACAAAAGTGTCAATTCTCAGGCTGTTCTCTTCTTTCTCCATACTGGTAAGGATGTTACTGTGTGCTCATGTGAGCAGGATGTGGCAAAAGATTCCTCCTAGACCAGACATGGCACAGGTGAGAAAAAGAGGCTGTGTCTCTTCCTCACTGACCAACTTGGTAATTCTATTTCATAATATGGTCAGATTGTTAAGGAAACTTTCCTGTCTGTCCCTTGAGGAGCCACTCCATCAGTCACTTACATCACCTGAGCTGGGAATGAGGCCGCTTTTTAGTGGGAGGCTCTGTCACCGAAATAATTGGGAAGAAATGAAACCCTCCAACACCATCTTTTAAGTGTTAGTGAGCCAGGCATTACTTTATTCTGAACAGGGTATGTAGTGAATCATTCCAGCTACACACACACCTTTTAAGACTTCACTCATTAATACATTTTTAGCAAACAAAGAAATTAATATTCATTGGTTCTAAGTTATATAATTCTCTTTATTAATTTGTATTCTACCCCTTATTGGTTATTGATTTCTTGCACTTCATGCTAATTTGGTCCCCATTCTTTAGTGCTCTTATTGTCCTTTTTCAGACAGGGAGTCTTCAACTTTCATGCTGTATTGTCTTAATTAATGTCCTCTGAATCTGCTTGTTCCTCCAACATCTCCTTGAAGGGCAACAAATTAAAGATCCCACATATCCAAACTTCAACTCCCTCAGGCTTTGTCTGGGGCTCTCACCACCTAGAGCTCAGCCTGGAGCTGGCGCTGCAGCTGCTCGCAGAGCAACCAGCACTGAGTGCATTCCTCAATGGGATTCTCCATATACTTTCCCAGTATCTGCTCTGCCTGTACCTATCTGTGCCTGTGTGGACCCAGTGATGTAAACTGCCTGTTGTCACCATTTGTACAGAATACGTGTCACATAAAAAATGGAATTATGCCTGATTCATTTAATTCTGACGTTGTTTGTCCTGCAGGTTTGTAATGCACTGGAGCTGGAATGACCAGTCCGTTGTCAGTATTTGTTGTATCTCTGTAGCATGACTCCTCCTGATGAGTAATTCTTTTATAGAGTTATTTTACAGTGCCTTCTGATATCTTTAATAGTAATAAGGTGCCTAGATACCAACTGCCTAAAAATATCTAAGATGGTCTGATAGACTGAATAGGCACAAAGAGTGAAGTCACGAAGACAGAACTGAAAAACAAAGTAAAAGATTTGGAAAATGCTAAAGCAAATAAAGTATTCCAGAAACTGCAGTTTGATATAAAATCTTGAGGGAAAAAAAATCTAGAAAGTACATGGAAAAATGAAGAAAACTTATTAAAAGAAAAAACTGTTAAATAATGAAGAGTTCAGAATGTAAGTAGAGATGTGGGAAAGTGTTAAAATATGAAGCAGCTGGATGTACATTATAAATACAGTGTGGAGACACTAAAAACATAACAACTATAATGTTTTACTTCTGTCTTCTTTAGCAATGTTTAACTCTTTACTGAAATAGAGGCTCAGAACTGGTGGTTTTCTGGAATTTTTTCATTCCTGCATTTGATTTGCTGATATCTGTGGTTCTTATATTCATCAAAGATTGACTATCCCGTGCTCTTTTTAATCAATAATAAAGTAATAGTAAGAAACAGAAAAAGATATGCATACAGTTTAGATTCTTTTCAGTCTTCTTTAAAGAGAAACCATTAGTACATCAATTGTCATTTGTCATAGCATCTATTGTACCTTGTTGCTCCTTATCATAAATATGCTTTCACCAGAACATAAAATATACAGTTTACATATATATACGCAAGGTCTTTTGATCTCGATTCAAAGCTTGTTTGCTGAGACTCTTTAGCTTGATCCTAACGTGCCGTATGCTATTCACACTCTTGACAGATTGAAATGTGTGACTTAATCATATTCATTTTTAAAATGCTCAGGGGCTTGCCAGTGAGCAGACTGCCTGTGATCTCTACATCTGGTGGAACATCTCTTTGGTCAGTAGCTGACTGCTTCTTATCCACTTGTGGTAAAACTGGCAGACCCACCTCTATAAGCAGGCAAATCTCTAAATGCTGCTTTGCTCATTTGTCCATTTTACATTGTAATCTTTGACCGTTTATAACGTCGTTTATAACCTTTCTTCTTAACTCTGTATCTGACTGGATATCTATTTTCATGGTACTGATCCTGGTTGCAAACTCCGGAAAAAAAAGCCCCATTCCCTTCCCCTTTTTTCCTTTTGGTTGTACAAAGTCAAAAACTGGTGTATAAAGGACATGAGCCATCATTTGACAGCTTAGCTAAGGGGAAAGAGAATGAGGAAGTTAAATATACCATTTTTTGTTCTACCCAGGGTTGTTCAAGGATACTATGAAAGGAAACCAAGCAGTTCCTTGCTGGAAGAAAATATTGTGCAAAAGCACTGATAACTGAGATTATCATCTGATGATAAGAGGCCTTCAGACAATTTTGCATCAGTCAGATAGAATTCCAGTGTTACAGCATTTAACCAGACATCTTTTCCTTTCTTAAAATTTTTGCAGATAAGGGAAGACAAGGAGATCTCAGAATGTGATCAAATTTAAAACTTTTGCTTGTAGAAGATAAATAAAATAGGTAAGTGTAATTGCACCTATTTACATGGAGAAGCCTGTAGGATAACTTTAAATCCTTGTATATAATGAACCCCCTTAGGGGTCTTGGAGGGTTATAAATTATTCAGGGAAAAATTGTAAGCAATGTTTCTCTAAATCAGGATGCATTTGTCAGCTAACATGGGAAGCTCCACTCTGTTGGCAGCTCTGTAAAGTGAGACTTTGTTTACTGTACACCTAGAGATCTTCTAAGAAGAGTGAAAACCTGCAGGTGCAATTTACCATCTACAAGGCACTACATATTTCAGGATTCCCCACAGAAACTCAGTTTGGGAATGTGCTGTAAAGGTTTCTCCTAGTGAGACATTGGTATCCCACCGAACTTTAATGATTGCTTGTGGGTTAAAACTAGAGGGGTGTATCAACTCTCAGAAAAAAATTTGAATCAACTTATCAAGACTCCTGCAGATAAAAGGCCTCCTACTTATCTCTGATAGACCTGATTGTGCATTATTGTTTCACAGCTTTAAATATGCCCCTCGTTAATGGTAAGATAATTATCATTCCACCAACTCTAACAAAGTCACCATTTTTCAAAGTAACGTTCCATACAAGATGTGGAGAAAAAAAGAAAACATTTAGACAAGACTATTAATAAGATGAACTTGCATGTGAATTTTGAGAGCACGAGTCTTATTCACTTTCAGTTCTAGTTTAATTTAGCACCACTACACTTCAGCAGAAGTTTAGTGCATCTTAATCAGACCAGAAAAATGCACAATTATTTTTTAAATACTATGTACAGGTATGCCTGATAGACTGGTGGATAAACTATAACTTGAGTAAGTATACATTTATGTATGTCTGTACACATCTACACACACATACATGGACACTGGAAGGTATTTAAAAGACCTGTAGATGTGGCAGTTGAGGACATGGCTTAGTGGTGGACTTGGCAGCATTAAATTTATATTTAGACTTGATGATTGTAAATCTCTTTTCCAACTTAAATTATTCTATGATTCTAAGATATGCAGATGACACCATGCTGGGGACACCAGCTAGTATGCTCATGTGCAGGACTGCCATCCAGAGGGACCAAGACAGGCTGGAGGAATGGGGCAATGGGACCCTTACAAAATTCAGTGAAGGCAAAGTCCTGCACCTGTAAAGAAACCACCCCCTCCAATGACACAGCCTGGGGACTGCTGGGCTGGAGCAGCTCTCTGGAAGAGGCTCTGGAGACGCTGGTGGGCAGTACCCAAGCAGCAGAGAGGGCCACCACCCTCCTCATGTGCGTTAGCAGGGGCACAGTCAGTCAGTTAAAGGAAGGCATTACCTCCCTCTGTAGGGCACTGGGATCACCTTCAGGACATTTTCCCCAGCTTTGGGCCACCCTGTACAACAAAAGTGCAAATGCAGAGGACAGTGACCAAGCCTGGAGGGACTGGCTCACTGAGTCTCTAAGCAGAGGCTGCATGACCAGAGCTTGTTCAGCCTGGACAATTTTTTCCTGTGTGGGACTTAAGAGTAGTCCGCAGGACGTTCAGGAATGTTGTTGTGAAGATGGAGTCAGGGTCTTCACGGTGGTGCGTGGATGGGAGACAATGGGTATAAACTGAAATGAGATGTTCAGACTGGATGTAAAGAGGCATGTTTTCTGCATGAGAAAAGGCTGTCAGGTCACCCAGAGAGGTCAGGCAGGTGTGGAGTGTTTCAAGACCAGACTGGGTAAACCATTGAGCAAGTAACCTGGACTGATGTCCCACCTGAGTTATGCCGTGATACTATAAGGTACTATATATTTAAGCTCTATAGTAGTATCTGTATTATGACTAGATATGTTAGAGAAACTAATTGACTAGACTAGATGGGCTATACTAGTATAATATGATAAATTATATAAAGAATTTAATTGCAAAGACAATGTAGGAAAAGTTCTTAAACCAGCTGCTTCCCCTAGATCACAGTTTCTACAGGTACTTGAGATTGAGAATAATTTTATATATTCATATCATTTACTGAAATAAATAGGACTACTCAAAAAGTGAAAATAGGCACTTGAGGGCATATTGCTAGGCTGGGATCCTTTTTTGTTCTCAATTCCACAGAAACAGTTTCTGAGCAGTAGGATGGAGTTTAATGTTTGCCTACTAAAAAATTGAGCAAAAAATATTAACAAGCGCTATGAAGAGTGCTCACTTCATCAAATGGAGATATTTTAAGTATACAGAAACAGAATTTTTGTACTTGGACTTTTCCATAAATTGATAAAACACATATTAAGAGTATTGTATTTGAAATTTTACGTGTGATGTTTTAAAACATCTCTGATAGAAAATCAAAACTGATTTGCTTTGTCTGTGTAAGCAAAAGATAATTTCCATTTTCTTCCAAGAGCAATGTCAATAAATAGTCAGCCAAGCAATACTTAGTAGGAAATGGCATAATATTTTAAATATCCATGCAGATATAAATAGAACAAATTATGTATTCTTAGATCTTATATTTCAGCTTTCACTAAAACATTATGAACAGCTCTTAGAAAGAAAAAAATTATTTCAGTACAAAAATCCCCCAACACTCTAGGTAATTTTATAAGGCAGAATGCTGTTCTCTTCATCTCTGCATTTTACTTTTCATTACTTTTCTATGATCTAGTTTATATTCTTTACAGTTTATGCCCGATAACTGAGATAATGGAGCTAGCCAGAAGATAGTTGCAAGAAGTGTTTAAATTAACATATATTGGTATGTGTATAAAATCAATGGCAAAAATTATTTTCAGAAAGTATTTTAAAGCAATAAAAAGCAGAGTATACAGTAAAGCCAGATTTAGGGGGAAAACCACCCATTTTGATAAATATATTTATATCACTATGAATTTAGTTTTATGACAACAGGAGAAAGTCTTGCTCATGGGAGGAGTGCTGCATTATTTAATTGGGATTGTTGAGCACCAATATGAGCAAGAAACTGATGGATTACGCTTTTGCTTTAAAGAAAGAAAAAAGTTTTTTTATACATCATACAGATTTTTGTTATGAAAATAAAGAGAACATTTATTCAGAAATGCAATAAAGTTTTACATTCTGTCTTATACCAATCTTATTGATTTAAAAATAATCCAATCTACACATTGTTAAATGCAAACAAAACTTCCTAGAAGGATAGACTATATCAGATTGTGCCTCATGAAGGCACTGCCTTCTTTGCTACAGGAATCTCTTATGACATTAATGTAAATACTAAAACCATAGCTGGTCAGAAATCAGTCTTAGAAGTTTGTTATCTCTGGTTCAGAGACTATATTTAACCTTGAAAATATGAGCATAGGGATCACTTTCAGAAATTATCATCTTTTTTAAAGACTTCTTCCTTGAAGCTGTTAGGCATACTTCTTTTCAAAAGGGAATAGACAATCCATTTACTTGAAACAAGAGCTTAATCAAATTAAAGTTAGATTTGGAATGTCACCTAGACTTCTGTAAGTTATCCCTTTTAAGCTGTATTAAATAGCACAAACTTTAAGGATTCCTGTGCTTGGGTTTTTTCATGTTAACTTGTCGCTTGGGATATTACACCTGGGTTCTGTTCCACAGAACACTTAGCTTGTTCATTTAACTGATTTTGAACTGAAAAGTAGACTCAGTGTAGATAATGGTTCTTCAACCCCACAAAACTTTGAAAAATCTGAACATTTTAAAAATAAAATTTAAACTAACCCCTTTTTTTTTTTTAAAGGAATCTCTCAGAGACCACATGTAAAAGCAGAAATGAAAAGGCAGGATCCAGCAAAGCCAGTAGATTTGTGGTTGAAGAAGACACCAAGGGCAGAAAGAATCAGTCCCCCTAACTGGAATGCAAGCATGAAGAGTCTGTCTTGGCATAATCCGTAATTTGATTTCCCATGATAGGAGTGAAATCTGAACATCCCCTGCCCTTTGAGTTAGAGGAGAGGAGCAGAGCTGCTCCAATTGAGTCAGTAATCAATTCATAACACCAGGAGATTCAGTTCTATACCAAGAACTTGGCATCCTGAACAAACATTTTTTGATCGTTTTGCCTAAGTACGTGCTTTCTGCTGGACAATGGTAATTAAATAATTCTTTTTCTGCTATGTTACAACACTAATCGTGCTGCTGGGAAAACAGACGTCCATGAGGCATTGTCATGACAACGTGTGTTCTTTGGACTTCTTTGAACTTACAGAGTTTTTTGATGTTCAACATCCTTTACTCTGGTGTGCTTTGTCTATCGATCATGTCAGAGAGAAATCACGTTTGTGGTGACCACTGCTGCAGCTATAACACACAACTATAGCCAAATGTAACTGATATATCAACATCATGCCATAGCACTACTGATTTTCATCAGTGATAGTCTTAATCTCCAATAGTCTCAACACATCCACTGAGTATGTACAATGTGACTTTTCAGTTGGCAGCAATGTCCCATTCATGCTCTCTGTTCCTCTACTGAGAACAGTTAGGAAAAGGGAATGTTAGTGTTTTAGGAGTTTCTCATGCAAAGTTTTTGTTTCAAGTTCCAGTAATGTTGAGATCACATCCATTTCTCCACCACTCTTAGGACAAAGTATTTTTTAGGCTGTCTACCTTTTAATTTTTAGCAGACACGCATGATGACCTTTCTGCCAATGAAACCCAGCTACCAGTGGAATTTTAGAGTGTGTATAAAATAATGGATATAGGCACCTCCAAAATTCCTGTTTATTTGAAATAATATTCCTTTTTCCAGAGTCACCTAAGTGTACTGCTAAGTGCTTGAAAACTACAAAGTAATTATCTGTCACTTATCTGACATGCGCTAGTACACAGTGTAAGGTAAGAAACCACACTCCCTCAACAGGTGTAAAAGAGCTGCCTGAATTGTGATTGGTTACCTAATATTTAAAATCTGTTTCAAATCAGAGCTGAAATTGATTTATACATTCAGTAAAATATTTCCTGTGGCCCTGGATAGAGATGGAATTAGCAACAAAAGACAGATTTCAATCTGCGGAAGTTCATGCAGTGTTTTTAGCTAAATATTTGTCAAAAAGAATATTTTTCATTGTTTCCTCCTTCAGCTAAACTCACTTTTCCTATCTTTTAAGTCCTTTACCCCTGAGACTTTCCATACAGCTTGGAAATTCCTTTGCCGTAGCATTTGTTATCTATTCCAGAAACAGCTTTGCTCTTCCAGAATCTTGTTTCAGCCTCTTTATGAAAGGACTGACTCTATCAGAAGCTTCTATTCTTTTGGCTGTCTCCAAAGAGGAAGATTTACTCATTCCTTTATTTAATCTGAAAGAGAGTTGATCTAGCATGCTATCATCTTCAGTGAAATCTGATTGTTGCTAGATTAAATATGTTATTATCAACAAACAACACCACTAAATGCAGTGAGAGAAGAGTATTAAGGGCTCCAATTTTTTGAACTAAAAAGCAGAATAAAATGCTTGAGGCTTTATTATTATTATTCTTATTCTTTTATCGTCTTCTCATAACAGAAGCTGTGTAGGTAAGATACTGGCCTTTTGGTACATTTGGTTAAATGGGTACTTACATTATAATATTATCAGTAAATAACACTATGCAATCCATACATGGATTATAAAATATCACTTTAGTTAAAGAACTCAAAAAATAACTATAAGATTGATTGCATTATCCAAGTGTGCTTTCACAGGTAATTTTACCAGGAAGACAAAGGAGGAGAAGACAGACAAAAATATAAATAATTGCATTCTCCTAGAAGGAGTATTTTCTCTTCCAGTTCGGGTCACAGAGTAAGATATGTCTGTTTCTCAATGTATATGTGAGGATCTGTTCATTTGACAAGGTTATTACTGATAGACAGGGTTAGATGTTCCCTCTGCGTCAGAGAGCTAGTTCACAACAATTTCTTTGTGCTTAATAATAGGTGTCAGTTCTTGAGAAATTATTTTTCTTGTCTTTCATATGACTGATGATCACATATTTATTCATACTTTAACACCAACAGTTTGAAACTCAGACCGGGTAGCTCCACTGGCCACATACTACTGGTTCAATTAGGAGAGCATCAGTGTTCTGGCTATCACTGTTAGCATGTAAAATAAACTTCTGGGAAAAATTTTCTCAGAAAACTTGGTGTAAGTGTGCACCAAAGAATAGCGGGACATGAACACCATGGTTACTCATACGTGTAAACCTCCTATACATACAATTCACACAATTTGATTGTCAGGGTCTGTGTCAACACAATGCATCATTGACTTGTTTCTCCACAATGACTTAAGGTATTTGGAGTGGTTATATCTTTTACAGAATACAACAATTGTCTTGGATTTTTTCAAAGCACAGATAAATGTCTACAGTTATTCTGGATTTTTTATCCTCATAATGTTTTTTCTGAAAAAGTAATTGATTTCCTTTCCTTTTTTTAATGTTGAGAATGTACTTCACTTTTCAGCTAAAAATTTTGATATTCTATGTGAAAATTTACAACAAAATGGCATTCTGAAATGTAAACACAGTGACATTTTGAAAATGCTTTTTTGGAATCAATTTCTAGAAATAATGCATTTCACTGTCTTCAGTGACCTCCTTCTAGCATAATTTTTTTGGTATGTCAAAATTGTTATATTTCAGGATAAATCAAGTCTTTCCAAAGAACTCTTTATGTAGCATGAACCCTGTTTTTCACATAGCTCTATCTTTTCTCTTTAGGCGTCTTTGTGACAAGTTATCCCTCCTGAAAGTTTTCCATGTTTTTCTTCCCTATCTCAGTGTTTCTCCATTATACAGCAGCAGTTTGCTAAGTTATGGTCAGAATTGTTGCTTTAGTTTCTGACCATAAAACCACTGTGAAAGTCTGAAAAAATCATTCTCTTACAGGGGTAAGAAGACTGAACATCCTCAAATATACTTTTTTATACAGGCAAGTAATTTCATGCTCTCAGTGAGTTCCATCATAGTAGATTGGTTTACTTATCTCAGTAAAGTTGTATGTATGTATATTTCCAAGACTTTAGTTGTTGCACAGTTAAAAAGTTCAACCTTGTAGCTGAGAAATGTGAAGAACAGGAGATATTTTAATGGTGTCTATAAAGTTTGAAATTTACCACTGTATTGTATTCTCTTAGTTTATGTATTTTACATATTTTTATGTATATATATGTTCTGTATTTATATATACTTTAATTGCATTTACATAATAGTCTGCGAGCAAATGCTTCATGAAGACAGAAATAACCCAAACCAGCATCACTTCCACCAAAAATTTCACTACCAATAGAAAAAAATCTGGCCTTTTCAGGACTTACTCCCACATGAGTTTAACAAGTCTTCACCACTTATCAGAGTGAAAAGTATTATTCAATCACTTCAGAGTAAGTGAGGCTGTTATTTGAGTTAATATACTATATAACACACCTCTAAACTAGAAATGGTGAATGTTTAGGCTGTAAGTTTATCCTTGTCAGGATGTAACATTATTTGAAATAGAAGGAGGATGATATTTTAAGAACTAGCAGGGTTCAATGAACACTAAGATATATCGGTTTTAAATTGGTATGTAAGCAAAACCTGTTATTGAAACAACAGGAGATAGAAAATTTTCAATAATATTATATACAACTTTTTTTTAAACACAGATTTTCCTTTAGTTCAAGATATTATTAAGCACTAAAAGAAATATATTATTGCTATCAAAATAAGGGTTATAAGACATACAACATTTTTATTAGTAGATCCTATGGGCATATAATTAGCATATGGCATACTATCAAAGTAAAGGAGCATTTGAAAGAAAAATTGTGACGAAAAAATTATATTTGCCATGTATTTAGATCTCTTCAGTGTTGATTGTGATGTTTTGGATGACTTACTGGTTTAGTTGTTTAAAAAAAGCAATAGCTTAGGAGCAATCTTAAGTTTTAAACTTAGTGGACTTTAATCTGCGCAATTAAAATTCAAATAGTCAAAAAACCTCCAAAAACAAAAATCAAAGTTTATTCTATTCCTCTTCTGAAAAGTACTGGGGCATTTTCTGTTCTGTAGAAACTGAGGAAGTTAGAGTTTCTTAGAATATTGATTATTTATGTATGTAGTGATCCACATCTTTGTACCCATCACAAATGCCAGAGAGGTTTAAGTATCCTCAATTCTAGATCAAAGTCACCTCCATAAAACCATGTTGTCTGTCACTCTGACTAGGGAAGGTAAGACAAAGAAGTATTTTGCTGTTCACAATAGTTTACCTAATAATAAACATTAATATCATGCTAAGATAAATTCTTCAGAGGCCTCTCCTAGTATTTAATGTCTTTCTTAAAATAAAAAGTTTGAAGGACAGTGAACTTTGAGCATATTCTGTATATTCAAGCCCACATAATTTACTTGAGTTCTCTGCAATACAATGATTTCCTTAGGGAGGAGTCACACATGACTGTATTGATAGAGCACTACCTCAGTACATGCTGTCACCTGCCTCTTTTAAATCCAATCCTCTGGTCAAAAGATAAATGAATAAAGTAAATGATAGTAAAAGAAACAAAACACCAAACCAAACCAAACCTAAATCCCATCTGCTCTTACCGTGGAAGACAACACCTGCTTCCAAATTTCTGCAAGTTTTCCCACCTGGGCTGACTTAGAACTGTGAGCAGATGCATCTTTCGTGGGTATCCTAGGTGATGCTGGTATGAGTAGAGCTGAGAGAAAATTAAATAGATTTAAAAAGCATGCTTGTTTATTCTGTGCTTTCTCATTGTTTGAATTAATTCAACATTCTTGAAAATGCTTTGTATCCTTCAATATAAAGCAGATTCTATTTTCATGCCTTGCACTGAAATCTCTTTGACACATGCTGGGTATCTGTGTCCAGAATGGGCAAAGTCACTGACCCGTAATCCTTAGTAACTGATGTTCAAGCTTTCTATTGCATTCTTTAAAATGAATGTATTTCAGTCCTGACCTTCATCACTTGTTCTGATCCCAGCCCTGAACCTTTTCTAACCAGAGACTGGCAATCATAAATAATGTGCTACATTTTGTAATAGTTTTTTCACTGTGAAGAGAATATCACATAGAAGTTAAATGAGATCACTGGCTGTATTTCTACTTGTGCTGACAGAAGCATGGTTCTCAAATCTGAAAGTGCTTTACATGCTTTACACCCAGCCCACTCAGGTCAAGCACTAACACAGCTGTTACAAATAAAGATTCTTCCTATGTGAAGAACATGAGTAATGGAAAAGTTAAATATTACAACCTTTGTTAGCATAATTCATAAAGAAAAGTTCAAAAGAAAGTACCTGAGTAAGCCCTATCTATGATGATTCTTCTCTACAGTGGGTAATCTTAAAGAGCCTTGTATTATCTTTATGACGATTCTTAAGAAACTGGAATAAAATTCTCTGTTTCCAATGACAACATAAGATGGTGTTGTATGTTTCAATCAGAAGGTTCCAGAGCATACTGTTGTATGAATCATTTAACCTTGATCCAATAATTAGTACCTAAAGGAGTATCTGTGTTCTTATACCTGTACATATGCATAAGCATGTGCAGAAGTGTGAGCATGTTCATGTATACGTATGCATTTCACAAAGGTGAAATACTGAGTTAATAAGGAACATAGGTGTTCAACAAATGAGTTAGTATATATTTCCCCGGTATCTACATCTGCTTCAAATTCAGATATACTCAGATAAGTTTTAAAAGTTTAATAACTGTACCTTTATTCTGAATGAGATGAGTTCAAGATATTTGCTGTTTTTTAACATGAGACTAATTAGAAGCCTAGGAAATACGAACACTCTTCAGATAATCTTCTGACTTTTGAATCGAGATTAAGGAAAAAAAAAAAAGCTTGAAATTTTCTATAGCCACGGAAATTATGGAATGTATTGTAATCAAGTGGTCTTATCTTAAATGAACCAGGGTGCAGAGGTGTATTAAAACTGACTGGATTCCACAAACTAACTGTACATTCGAAGTATTAGAAAAACCATATAATTCAGAAGGTCCAGATGAGAGTTTGCATAAATTAGGGCTAGAGAAGTTTCATTACTGCTGATTTATTGTGGCCTCAGGTAGGCCTTACGTGAAACACAGGCAATACAATGGCTTTGCAATAGCTCCATTCACGGGGCTGAGCTCTGCTCAAGAGAGATGCTGTAAATCAGTAGCTTTTGAAGTACCTAACCCATTACAAAAACACATGAATAAGTCTAAAAATTTGCTAGATTCATAGAATTATAGAATCATAGGATTGCTTGGGTTGGAAGGGACCTTAAAAATTGTCTCATTTCAACCCCCCTTCCATGTGACAGGAGGGACACCTATATATATTCATAATATATAAAAATATCAAAATTTATAAACTGCTATTGATACATTTCTCTATTTTAAGTTAGATTTATCTTCCTGGCAGTTCTTACTTTCTGGCCCAAGAAGAACATTTTATTTGATGTCACAAGCTCCAGTTTATGAACACTTCAATATGTGAGAACTACAGACATCTATGCAGCCAGGTTTTTTCCTACTTTTTTATAAAATCGGCATGATTGTCTTTTAAGAAACACAAATTAAATAGACTTTGAGAGTACAAACCTGCTGAATAAAGAGGAGTTTATGATTTATGACCCTGATTTAAATATAAAAGAAAGACCCAGCTTTGTTGCATTAAGCTCAATCTGAAAATGCAGTTGATAGGGATTCCCTACTTTACAGCTAGCCCTTTTACTAGCCCTTCAGATCATCTAGGTACTGCTGGCAACACAAGGTCGTACTCCCCAAAAGGTTCTCAATGCTCCCCTCTAATTATCTGCAGAGTTGCCATTTTTCACAGAACTTTTCCCTAACAGTCTGTAAAAGCTGTCAACTCCTCACGTTCTGTACCTTTTTTCAGATTCTCCCTTTGTTATTTGTTATGTCCAGCAATTTCTGTTCCGTAGTTTCTCATTTTCTGTTCAATAAACCTCAGGCCAGGATCCCCCGCCTGCGTGCTTTAACAATGTCCCCCCATGAAGAGGAAAAATTAGTAAGCCAAAGGACTGCCTGTGGTTATCTAAGCTCCCTTAGAAATTTTTGAAAGAGCAATTAAGTCTAGTAGTCTTCTAAATTTAGCTTTAGGTGACAACATTCCACTTAGGTAATAACATTTTGTACATGCTTTTTATTCTCCCTCAAAAGAAGGAACAAATCTCACCTCTTATACCCTCGGTTCCTAACATTATCGAATCTACTGTTAGAAAGTCTGACCTCAAGAAAATCCCCAGTCCCTTCATGTTTTCGCCTGTCTGATGCAAAATATCTTTATTAGCAAGTGAGCAGAGGGAATTAATTGGAGGGCCCTTCACTACAGCATTATTTTACCTTTCACACCTTATATTTAACTTTGCATGAAGGCACGCTGTGCTACGGCTTTCTTCAGCTGTGACTCAAGATGAGGGTATCTGCCTAAAACGTGCAATAATTCTTGGTTTCCAGGGGTAGAAAGGGAGCAAGGTCAGCCCCCCAGTTCCAGCTGATCAGGGACAGGCCCACCTGCCACTGTCTGTTCATCACCATTAAGTAGAATTGATTCAACTAACCTTAAATACAACTCTCTACTATTTCTACACTCATGACACACCACCTAATGGCAAATTGCAAGAGTTCACAATTCCCCAAGATAAAGCCAAATGATAACAAGTAGGCACAGCTTCAGAGAATGGGGGGGAAGATTAATATGGGAAAAAAGTAGATATATGAAAATATATGAAAAGGAGTAGAGAAGTAAATCCAGTAAGATATTAAAAATGTATGAAACAAACAGAAATTTCAGAAGCCTAGAGTAAAGGAGAAAAACACCAGAAACCTTTCCAGTGAGAAAAGAGGAAGAAAAACCTCATAATATGGGAAATCAAAAGAAAAATCTTGCCAAAATATGACAAAAATATACAGAGCAATAGTTGATCAGTAAAGAAGGAAAAATCTTGAGGGAAATTATTTTAGGTGAAAAAACAAGCAGAAAGGCCTATTTCCATGGAGAAGAGATTATAGTTGTTCTCCTAGTCATAAAGATGTCAATAACATCTCTTAAAATCTTAACAGAAAATATAGCGGGAAATTAAGCCCTAATTAAGGGATGGAGGGTTGCTTTAATTTTAAAAAGCTTTCTTCTGAGCTGAGAGTGTGCTCAGCAATTTTTAAATCCAGATTGTAAATGTAATTGTTTAAGAAGAATGTTGAAACTGAACGTTCATTACCCAATTTTTAGAAATCCTTTAAGACATTTTAGTTCACTGAATCTTGAAAATGTTTTTTCTATCAACTTGTCTCAAACTTTCCAGTCAAGTCAGAAGTTAGGTGTCATGATGAAGAGCACAATAGTCATAGTCATGCTTAAACAGTTCTGCTTCTTATAGGCAAAATGAAATTTTTTCAGACCATGTAGTTCTAAAATAAAATAAAATATTAAGTTCTATTAGGCCTGAGGGATTTTAAATAAAATATGAATATTTTTAAAGGATCTGGTGATTAATTCTATAAAACAAGTAATAGAAAAACTTTCTTATCTTACTTCCATGTAAACTTTGTTTTGCAAGACAGGTTTTTTTAGGTTTTTTGAATGAGAAAGTCTTAAGTGTTTTTAATTTATGTCTAAGGTCAAATAACCTCTTTTTAGCCTTGAAAAGTTTTTTTTCACTGCTACATTTGCTGACTATTTATGGACAAAATGCCTAAATGCACCATCCAATTTGGACAGTTAATTCCTGTTATAGATTTATCTACTACAGCCAGAGGAAAGGAAGTGTGGGAGATGGTACTATTTGCTCTTATATGAGTCAGAGCTCAATTTTGCAAACTTAGAGATTGGTGTGGTTTAATTCTGCAAGTTGTGTAGGTCCACAATAGTTTTGCAAGGCCTTGTGTACCTTGGGGTGTGTGCCGGAGGCAGGAATGTGTGGGTGGACCAGCCTGACCAAGCCTGTGGCGGTACCTTGGCGCTGCACTCAACGGGCAGGTGCCTGCCCCAGACTGCAACTCCAACAGGACCTAGAGCAAAATAGTAGCCTATAGGTGTGCATCAAATTTAATTTGTAACTTCCTTCCCATCAGCACCTTACATGTGAAAAGGGAGATAAGACAGAGACAGACTTTTGATGCTGTGCCACTGAAAAGATTTATTTGAAGAGGTATACAGACCTCAGAGGGATTTTGACCAAATCACTGCCCAGCTTATCTAAGCTGCCCTCCAGTGTGCTTGGCTGGAGGCATCTGCACTTCCCCATGTAAACTGTTTGTTGACTGTAGAGCTAAATAATTAATATTATGTGTTTAAATCTTACTTTAAAACTGAAAATCAATGTGTCTCCAGTCCATGATTTGAATTATAAATTGCTCTTAGAACTCAGTAATATTTACTAAGTAAATATATTCTTTAAAAAGCACTTTAGTAGTGTATACACAACCTTATACCATCAGAACAGAAAGTGCTTTTAATTGGCGAAATACCAGAGAAAATATGAAGAGATTTTTTCTTAGATGTGACCCACTACTTTCAATATTTCTAAAACTCTGAGGAAATGTTTTTTATTGGACTGTATGTCATCATCCTAAAAAAAAGTAGGAATTTTTTCACAATATTAGATAGCCAGAGGTTTCATATTGAAATCTGGATGTGCAAGAACACAACAAAGCTTTAGCTCTCACTAAAGTTGATTGAATTTGAAAATGACTAAGTAAACAAAAATATATCACAGTTTATAAAATGTTACCTTTTTACATATCCAATGAATATTATTTATAATAATAAATAAAGAGCTCAATTTTAAAATTAAGAAAGTGGAGAAATTAAAAATCCCAGCTGTGTTTGCATTTCATGATTAAGGGTAATAAGGCAATGTGGACATGGTTTACTGAGATGGGAAGTCATATTTTGTTTATATCAATTCTCTGTTTCTTTAATAAATCATGATTTAAAACCACACGCACACACAACTTTATTTATATTTAGGCCTAGCTTCCAGTCTAATTTCTCTGACAGTGGTGCCAAATTAATCTGAAAGCCATTCGGAAGAGTTAAAACTCTGGAGGTAGAGACTCTTTCTGGTTAACCTGACTCCTTCAGGTGGCAGTGAATCGCAGGCGTTACGGCTCCTCGGGTCGTCATTGAAAACCTACTCACAAACACGCGGGTCACGTGTGAGAGTGCGCAACTGCAACATTTTTTTTCTCCTTGGCAGACAGCCTGCTTGCCTACTGAGCGAAGAAAGTTTAACATTCAAGGAGGGCAAGTCTTTCAGCCTTGGATTCTGGAAGGAGATTATGATGACTCGTTAGTGACCCCATTTTTATTGCCCCAATTGGAAAAAATCTTCTGATGGCTTGTTGAAACCTCTTGCATCGAAACAGAGACAAGTGTGCCAAGTCTTCTGCTGAAGAATTAGAGGGGTATCCGAGGCTGCCGCCGCGGCAGCAGCCTGCATCATCATTGCTGCGGCATCACGGCCCCAGCGGTGCTGGCAGCCCCGGCCCCGCAGCTGCCTGCCGAGTCTGCCAAGGAGCCAGCAGCTGCTGCTGCTGCTGCTGGAGAAAATATTTTCTACAGCTGAGCAGCTGGGGCCCACCACTGCCATGCAAAGGCTTGAAATAACAGTTTGAAATCGCGAGGCATGTGGCACTGGGAATTGAGCATTAAAAATTTCTGTTACAAAACATGACAAAAATGTTTAAACAAAGACAATTGGCCCTGAAAACACTAAGTGCTGATTTGTTTGAAATAATAGAAGTTATAAAAAATTGAGTACCTTAAGTGGTTTCCTTAGCTATTTGCAGCAGTAAAGGGTGGTGGTGGGTGAGGTTTGCTCAGTTCAATCCTAATTATTTTGGCTGTAATGTGCCGATAAAAAAAAGGCATCTCAACCAGGTACTAAATCTTACCTAGTCTTACCTAATCACTTTACCTAGTGATAAACTGAAGCAACTTCTATAATGAAATTATAAATCCCCCCAAACTATCTAAACAAATTCACAGCTAAACAAAAGTTCTGAGGAAGGACGCTCACGCCCAAATTAGGATGCCTAAAGGATTATTCTGAGTTACAAAAGTATAATATTTCCACCAACGCAAAGTTTCAAACGAATCCCCCAAGTGGCTCATTATTAGGGTCTAAAATGTGAATTTAAGAACTGAACTCTAGACTTAGTTTTACAGGTTTCCTGCTGTTGGCTTGGAGGTGCAGCTGCACTCAGGAAATGAAGGTGTAGAAATAGCATTGCCTTAGTCACGGATTTGGCCTATGTAAGTAGATATCTCTTCCAGCTCATAATGATGTGTTTTATTGATTTAAAAAAAAATGGCACAAAAAGCTTCCCATTTATTTCCATAAAATATGTTCCAGGAAAAATATGCTATAAGGTCATGCCCTGGTTTCTACTCTGTGTGAATATGCGTTAACTTAGAACTATCTGAGGTACTAGCTCCAGACATGCTAGAAAGTGCAGTTTTATTTATCTTACTGGTTTTGAGGTTATTGGTATTTTTTGCAACAAAGCTATGCCCTGACAGCTACTTTCCTTAGGAGCAATGAAGCTGTCAATCATGAGAGTGAAGTCCGTAGGAGCTGAGGGTGCCTTGTTCAGCAGCAGCACCCAGGCTTGGCAACTCATTACCAAGGGAAATTAGGATGAACACAAACCTCCCTGGCTTCAGAGCAAAGCAAAAAATTCACTTCCTTAGCTTAGTTCTCCTGTCACTTCTCCAAATGAAGGTGAGAAAAAAGAAGAGGAGAGTAAGGAAACAAAGGGAGTAATGAAAACAAAGAGAATGAAGAGATGGGGAGAAGGTAGTGAATGCTCCACTTCTCCTTAAAATTATCCTTACTGAGAAATTAAAACCATTAAATACTGCATGCAAACCATTATCAGCCATGAGATTCAAAAATTGTTTGAGAACATTAGAAGGTGTCCAGAAATCATAATTTTACGCAAACTAGGGTATGCAAAGAGATTCCTGCAATTTTTAACTGTGTGCGTGACACCGTGACATGACAAAACATTCATGGGTTTCAGGACCAGAAGGAACCATTATAACCATTTCATTTATTTGCAGTTTAAAACAGACTCGTATCATGTGAAAGTCCACCCTGATCAGGTCCATGATTTTGGTTTGATGGGCAGTGTGACCATTAGAAAGACCATGAGGAATGTATCACACACTGCAACTAGTTATGTAAGATCTGATGTGCTCTCATTTTCTGAGCACCTGTGGCTTGGACCATTTTTTGTGGTCTAGAGGGTATACTTTTAATTGCATGATCTGAATTTTGTTTCCTATTGGTTTTCATCACTTACGTGCAGTTCAACATCTCTTACCTTCTAAGGAATTTCACAGACTTAAGTCAAGCACTGCATCTTATTAAGGAGAAGTATTTTCATTTTTTTGAAACATTCAAGGTATTTCAAATTCTCTCTTACCTCAAGTGCATGGAGTAATTGTCAGATTGGTGCATAAACAGAAAACCACTTCTATTTTCCAACTGTTAGATATTACATTTTACTCCATTAATGGTCTGTTGATAGAGGGTTTTTCTGGATGTAAAATATAATACAATAATTAACTAGGTCTCTATCACTTGGACTTCCGTGGCATTGAACAGATGAAATGGCAGTGTCTTCTGTCCTTTACATGTCCAAATTGTGATAATAATAAAATAGCCAAAGAAAATATTACTGCCTTGTTACATAATTATTTTAACTGGCATTTAATTTAGAGGATGTTGTGGGGGGTGGTCAGGGAGGCTTCAGCTACAAGAAAAATCAGTATTTCTAATTTAGAGGACATCTGCATCTTCACTGAACTCTACACATTCATGCAGAATAGTTTGATCAGTCACTGTTTTCTTGCCATGATCTAAAAGAACGTGTTTTCTTTGAAAATTCTTAATTCAATTGAAAGTCTTACATTTTCAATTGTTTACTTCACTGAAGAAAGTGACAGTATGTGTCTCACTGACTTTTATGAAGATTAAATATTTAATAATTTAATATATGCAACCATAAAAAAAACCCTGTTAATGTAATATTTTGTTTTAATAATGCATTTAATTTGAATATTTCAACATTCTGGAGATAAGACGTCTTGTTTTTCTGATAAGCAAATGTAGATTCATATGTATAAATACCCACTTATAAGGCTGGAACTGAAGACTCAGGATAAAAGCTTTTACCTAAGGAATTGCAGTACTGAGAATGATTCTGCATGTCAAAAAGCAATCCCAGAAGTGACTGTTTTATTCTGTCAAGTAGACTGTAGCAAGGAAGTTTAAACTGTGCTGGCTTGGTCAGCCATGGAGACTACATACAAGCTGGATGTGATTTAGATCACATCAGTTGATGTCAATTTACTTTCAGAAAGCAAGGCATCAAATACGAAGAGTTCCTTCCATTCCTACTTCATCTGGGTTATCCTTTTCAAGGCAGACTCTGCTCTGATCCTCCTCCTCTTGCAGGAGTGTAAGTAGAATGGTTTGATATGATATTTTAATTATTAATACTCATCACTCTCTCCCACTTACCATAGTTGTATGACTATGCAAGTAATATTTGACCCAGTGCTATGAAATGCACAGTGATTAGATGTTCCAAATGCTGTATCAGAACTTCATTATTCCTATCACCATAAAGATGCATGAGCAGTCTGGATGAAATGTTGATTCATCAATTAATCATCAGTTAAACCTAAGCAATAACTCTCTGTACTGCAGAGAGTAAACATAGCAAAAGAACTTTTGTACCTATGCTTGGGATTCTTCAATCTATTTTTCACTGATCTGACTGTAGTTAAATCAAAAAGCCATTCTGAGTGGTAGTATTTTCTTAATGTAGAGTGATGTTGTGAATCAAGTTTTTACTTTTTCCATCAGCGAATAGAAATATTTCTTGGGTGCTGGGAGCTTACACAACAGCACATAAGTTTAGCAGATTGACATGTGTGCATCTGCCCTATTTCTTATCCATCACACTTTTTTTCCAATTTCCTCTTTATGATTATCCATAACTTCTATTCAATTACTTTTTCTGCATATTTTATTTCAGTTTTTTTCACTGAAACAGGTCAGGGCAAGTAAGTTCCATGATGAAGACAATGGTCTGAGAAATTATTATCTCCTTAAAAGCCAGGTATAGAGATGATTATCCCACTGTATTCATCACTGGTGTAGCCTTACCTTGAGTACTGTGTGCAGTTCTGGGCCCCACAATTTAAGAAGGATGGGATGGTCCAGAGGAGGGCAAAAAAGCTGGTGAAATGGCTGAGAGGCCTGTGCTGTGAGGAAAGGCTGAGGACTTTGCGTTTGTTTAGTTCAGAGAAAAGGAGGCTGAGGGGTGACCTCATTGCTCTCTACAGCTTCCTAAGGAAGGAATGTGGTGGAGAGGAAAGGACTGAGCTCTTCTCTCTGGTATGCACTGATATCCAATATGGGAATGGTTCAGAGGTTCAAAGTTGGACCAATGGAGGTTGAGACTGGATATTAGGAAGTATTTCTTTACCAAGAAGATATTCAAACACTGGAACAGGCTTCCTAGAGAGGTGGTCTATGTCCTAAGGCTGTTAGTGCTTGAGGCATTTGGACAGCCCACTTAACAATATACTTTAGCTTCTGGTCAGCCCTGCAGTGGTCAGGCTGTGGGACTAGATGATACTTGTAGATCCCTTTCAACCAAAACAGTCCATCCTGTTCTGTTCTGTTCTGTACTATTCTATTGTATTCTATTCGATGAAATCACAAAGAATTCTATTCTGGTGTGAAAAAAGGTCTTATTCATATTTTATATTTTGCCTCTCCTAATTATGTTTTACATTAAGAAAGGGATAATCTGGATTTCAAAGAAGAGAAAATTTGAAAAAATCCAAACTATTCTGCTGCATTGGAAATTAAGTACTATCTCTGCACATTCCTGAAGATAATCTATATTATAGTCTTATGTAAATGCTTCTTACGATCACCCCAAGACCATTGCAACAACCTTAATACTGGTTTTTCGTTTATTATATTTAATAACTAACTATCTCTGTCTTAAAGAGACATTATTTGAGATATTAATTCTGCTATTGTTTATTTGAAACAAAGAGAGCTCAAATAATACAAAACAATAGTCTACATGAAAATCCAAGAGCATGACAGTTTCTACTGGAACAGAGAGTGTTCAGGAGTTAACACACACTCTGCAGTTAAATTGACACTATAAAAAGAGACAATTCTCTTAGAAAGGAATGAGTACGCAGATCACACCCTCATTTGAAGTACAGTAACCATTACCTTATAGACTTGTGTGCACACCTGTGTGTCTCCAGTAAAATAAGTTCTTGGTTCTTCACTGTGACACTAAACAATTTCAGGTCGTGTGCAGTGAGGTGCCTGCCAGCCGCTCAGGCTATGGCTGCACTATATAGTACAGCCCAGCAGCAGCGCATGGGAACAGTGCTGAGGACTGACGTGCACAGTACATGCTTTTCAGAATTTTATTTCAGGCTAGCTGTAGCCTGGCCCTGAAGGACTAAATGCCCATCAGTAATTGGAGGGAAGAAAGGTACTCTTGAAATATCTTTTCTAATTTCTCACCACCCAGTGGGGCAAGAGAAAAAATACTTCAGGACTTTCAAAGGAGCCAACTGGAATGACAATGTTGTTACCATTGTCCACAGGGCAATATATGGAGACACAAAGAAAGGCTCTTCAAAAGCACATCCCCAATCCAAAATAAAAAAGTAATGAAGAAGCATCTGTAGAAGCGTTATTAGGTGCAAACTTTAATCCCTCCTGACAGTTGAAGGGAATGAATTGTGGCCTTCACAGCTTGGGTTAGTGATGTAATTAGATAGAACAGTGGTAGTATCAGTGGTGCTCTGTCTGGCTGCCATTTCCTGAGAGAAAACCCACTGTGCACCTTAATGAAGTCTTCTGTACAACCACTCTGTGTGCTATTTGGTGCCTGCTGTACTTACACTTGAGAATACCTGCCAAATCTGGCTGTCCACAGAATTTAGGCATATGTTTTGTGATCAGATCCTGAGAATCAGGCCCTGCAAATTTCCTGTGAAATTGGTTTGGGAGGTTTTCCAGTTGGTGGGCAGGTTCTTCCTGTGGCCTTTAGGAAACCACTGTCCCACTGCAGACAGAAATTGTTGTGCCACCTCCTAACCTATGGTCATACAGCCACTTATATGGTGCATATACTCCCAATAAAGAACAGGAATGGGGAATTTGTTCGAGTTTTTTTCCTGAAAATATAATTTTCTTGAACCATTGCAATGGGGGTTGGAATTAGGTCACTTAAACTGCATCAGGAACATGCATTGAATCTGTTATATAACTTCATCGAAACCTCAAAATGAGATAGGTGAGTGTGTAACAGGATCTTCTAAAGCATTTGAGGCAAAGCTTTACTGACTGTAAATAAAAAGAGACAAACAGGAAGAAAACTGAATAAAAGTAGCATTGAAAAGGAAGTATTTCTTCTGCTGTCTTTGAGCCTGGATCTACTGGAGGTAAGCAGGTAACACAGCTTGTGTGACCAATATTTCAAAAATGAAACATATAATTTCCTGATTTTTTTTTCCATAATAATCTGAAACCCATTGGATCATTTCTGAGAAAAATCACAGTGTATCCAGGCAACCCAGAAATCTCATCTTTTGTACTTAACACTGGATAAATATTCAATGAGTTATCAACATACAATATGCAAATATTTCCTTACTTTATCTATATTGAAACATAATAGCTTCAGCCAGCTTCTTACTTTTTCACTGCTTGCTGACATTGTAATTGTATTTAAAAGTGCTTTTTAAATTTTTTTATATTTAACAATGAACTGAGATTAGTAATCCAAGCACTATCATTGTTATTATGATTATTTACATTTATGTCAAATCTGTCATGGAAATATCCACAAAGAACCCCAAAGTCATCACCTTCACTGTTTCAATTATTCAGGGAAAGCCTCAAAATCAGTGCTGGCAACTGCGTGACACAAAGGGTCTGTCTTTAACTATTGTCATATGCTTGTAGCTTTAAAGTTACATTAGTAAATATTGAAGGTCTCAGAATGAGATCTTTGTTTGTTCTTAGAACTTAAAAAATTTTTGACAAATATATTCAGCATAATGAGTAAAATACGATTAATTTCTATCTATAGAAAGTCCGTTGGTCTTCTGATGTGTTATTTATTCCAGAATTTCATTTTAATTAGTAAGAGCCATGGAATGGGCACTGGGGAATAAATGAGAACAGAACAGCTATTAGGCAGATATAGATCAGCATATAGACCTCAGCTGCTAGTAGATCATCTTTTCCAAAGATCTAAAAAACAATAACATCAGCACGACTCTACTGATGCTGACTCAGTATTGCTGCCTTAGTGGACAGCAGCAAGCAAAAATGCATATGATTTTATTTTGGTAAATAATGTGTGGTAATACAAATTGAAGATTACATGTTTTTACCTTTTTTTTCAACTCTTCCTTTTTATCAAACCAAGAATGTAGTTCATTTAGTACCAGTTGAGCTTGTGACTGTGAACATATACATAAAAATGATAACAAACAGATATTTTCCTGCACTACAGATGATTATCCTATGACTTTCTTGTCTATTTTACGTAGCTTGGCAGAATCAGCTCTCCTCAGCGCTTCAGCAAATAAACTCTCAAACACACTGATCAGGTACACTTTAAGTAGCTATGATTTATGGTATCCAGTTGCTAAATTCAGACATTGTATATTATGTTGTCATTTTGTAGACTCGGGAATCTGAAGTGATACCAATAAGTTAAGGAGATCATTTTTTCACACAATTGGAGATTTCATATCTGGAAGCTTTCATTATCCAAAGGCAATGAGGAGATGAGGCTGGTTTAGAAGACTGCAGTCAAATTGGTTGAATTGCTAGTTTTGTTCCAGATAAAATTGAAATCTTTTCAGGTAAGGTAAGAAAGCTGGTTTGAAGAGAAGATGAGCTCAAGCAAAAAGCAAAATAAAGGAAATATGGCTATGTGATACTGCTGGGATAGTCACAGCACGTATTTCTGAATCAACATCTGCCACTGATGGGACCCCCTCAGGGGAAAGTTTGCGGCAGAGTATTTACTTCATCAGTATAGTTAAGTTTTAGTGATGACTGATGCTGAGAAGACAAAATAAATGGACATGTAAGGCAGTGCAATAGCAAAAAAGATGGAAATTAAGAAATATTGTTTTTGTGTTATCAAATTAATAAATAATTTCTGACTCATCCTTTTAATAGCATAAATTTACTTTCTCAATATTCATATTTCCAGAGATAGATGTATTTGTTTCAGTAATATTTTATCAGTTCATAGCATGATGAAAACAATCTAAAAAATAAATGTATATCATAAAAACAAGAGGAGACAATGTATTTTTAAAATTCTGTATAAATATCCATGTCAACCTAACCTGTTTAGAAGGGTTCTAAGAATATTATCTCTATAAATTATGACATATATAAAAATATATGTAAAGTATGAGTTTACCAAAAGAAACAATTATTCCTTCCCATAATTTGTTTCTGGCTGAGACTGCACAATTCTACATCATCGAGTCTCAATAATTATCTCCACAAAAGTTAAAATATGTGGACCTTTGTTTGCCGTTTAGGACCTTACTAAAATATACTGTGAATGTTTCCAATAAATGTTACAATAGCATAGAAGTCTCTCTAGTTTGGAAACTCTTCTATTTCTCTAATCAAAAATCACACTGACCTCTCTGGGGAGTGTGAGCATGAATGGTTAGTTCCTAGGTAAGAAAATGTAAGAAATATTATCTCTCCCTCCTTCTTGCTATATTCCAAAACTTTTCCTTTTCCTGCTTCCTAGGTTACAGTCACTGCTCTGCAAAGAACTATTTTGCTTCTCTGTCCCTGATAGGCAACCACATGCGTGGTGGAATTAAAATATATTTTGTTTGCTTGTACCCTGAGAGCAAATGTTCAAGTTACTTTCTGCAATTTCTTGTCATCATCAATGAAATTTATTGCTCCCCAATTTTCATGTGAGACCTTTAAGTTGCACTTGCCATATTTTTATGTTTCCTTGAAATTTTTGACAATTTAAACATGGACATAACAGAACAGAAGAACAGATCTCATAAGAACCTCCCTTTCTTCCAATGTGCAGGCATACATCTGTGCTTTGGAAGGCATAATCCAACTCAAAAATTCCCTGCTTATAACTTAATTAAAGCTATTTCTAAGGCAGTTTGTTACAGCCATTTAAATAGTTACTCAATCTAATACAAGAGAAAAGATCTGACGAAAAAAAATCTCAAACATATACAAAATATTCTTCCTCTCATAAACATGGATGTTGCTTTCTAACCTCTAATTTTTTTTTTAGTGAATGAAATTTTACCAGGTTAGTCTAATTCGTATTATTTCAATATATTCTTATTTATTTAGTAAGTTCAATAGGAAAAATACAGGATGTGCTTTTTCAATGGCTTATTTCTCCCCATATTTAAAACAAAACTCAGTGAGGAAGAGGATAGGCTTTAGATAATGTGATCAGTAAATTATCTATCAAAACAGATTCTCTTTCAGATGCTTCACAAAAGCCCTACAGAAAAGAATTACAAAGCTTTCTGTCTTAAATGTTTATTTTTAAAAAAACACAGTCCAAACTGGATGCTTTGTACAGTAGGAAAACTTGCAACTCAGACTCTGCTGACTAGTTGTAGAAAGATGATTCCTTAATTTTAAGGCAGGGAGAAGCTTTGGGGTTAATTACTATAGGCCTTTTGAAATTTCCTGTCTATTGAAACATCTTCAATATGATGAGTACCATTTTTTTACAGGAGTGAACTCACCAAAGAGGTATGGTTTTTGGACAAAGGTGAGTCAAAGAGAATGCAAATGCAGGCAAGAATCTCTCCTGTCTCAAATCCAGCAAACCTCACCAGGTCTCAAAGTGACGTATAGTGGATGATTCAAATGAAAGGTTAAAAGGACTGTAAGTAAAAGAAAGTTGCACCTCTCTTGGCGCAGTAACTGAGTTGTTGGTAACCAGCAGTTAAGGACTTTTTGATCTTGAGATTGTTCTCTGGAATCTCTTTTACTGATGTTTGATAAACCTATCATACATTAATTTCCTAATTCTTTTTCTAGCCTTTATTTTAAGCTCTATCATTCCATGAAAACTGTGACTATATTGTACTTATTTATAATAAGACCTTCTCTTTAATTTCTTTTAAGCCTGTTCCCTAACAATTTTGCTATGAGGTAAAACTTGGTTATAGTATTTGTACTGTTTGAGATTTTACATAATCCTGTTATACACTCCTCCTATTAGCCATCTTGTTTCTAAAGCAAAGAGTATTTTTAATCTCCAAATTTCTGATCTGATTTATCTTCTGCCTCTAAAACTGCCTTACTTCTGCTGCTTTTTTTCCGATAGGGACGATCAGAATTACATCCAGAAGATGTAGACTCACCAGACATGTATGGTGTCATAACGACAATTTCTGCTCTTTATTACTTTCATAATATTTCCTGAATTCTATTTACCACTTTAACTGCCTCTGAACATTCAGCTGATGCTTTCAAAATTCTTCTTATAATGACTACAAGATCTTTCAGAGCTCAATATTGTGCATCTATAGTAGGGTTATTGTGTTTCTCCCACCAAATGCATTATTTTGCATTCATTGGCATTGAATTTTATCTCCCATTTCATTCCCATCTCCAGAGTTAATATCACAAGATATTCCTGCAGGTCTTCACAATCAGCTGTAGATTTTAACTCACTACTCTAAACATATCTTTTACCCACACCACTGATTCTGTCAAAGGACTCCAGCAGATTTGAGAAGCAAAAATTATGTTGCATATCACATTCCCTTTACATAAAGCACATTGACCTTTTCCAACGTATTATAGTTACTTCATATCTAATAAGCCTATCTTTCTCATAGCATTTATTTATAGTCTCAGTTTTGAAATCAAGCACCCAGAAATATCTGGATACCTCTTGCTGCCCTTCAGAGAGGCTAATTTGACTGACAGATTGGTTACCATAGTCAGTATTTCAGCAATTTGATATTTGAATTTCTTTAGTTCTCCTAGTTAAGAAATTGTATTGATGTCTTGCTACACGGTAGTCTATTGAACTATTCTGACATCTGACACTTTAATATGAGACAGTTGCTCCCTCCTCCTCCTCACTCTTTGTGTATAAGTGAAAAGAATGAATTTAAATTTTATGCTATGGCCTTGTCTTTCTCAACATCAGTCAGTATATTTCAGTTGTCTTTTAAACTTTATTTCTGGTTGGATTCCTGCTTCTGATATGTTTGAATAAAACTGGGGGTTTGCATTTTTATGCAGCTAACAACTTGTTCCTGAAATCGCTTTTCACTTTTATTGCTAGGGGTTTATATCTAGAAAAATAAATTCGTAGTAATAGATTAGAGTTTATATGTTATTTCATATTTTTCTTCTTCTAGGCTTTAATTTTTGGGAAGATTTTTTTTTTTGTCTAAGAGTTTCTTTTACTTTGCTGTTTTAGTAAAATACGTGCCTTGCTTGATTGCTTACTTCAATTTTTAAGGGGAGTTTTGATAAGCAAAGTGCAGGATAATATGTAGCGCATAGTCGTCTTCACTCTGTCATTAGCATTTTCCTCTTCTATCTGTTCCTTCATACCTCTCATTTCCAAACTGCCACGGAACCTAATGCTTCATGCATGGAGAAAAACCCCAAAAGAACAGGGACAACATGTAGTGATACCTCCCCAGACTCCAAGCATTGTGGGTCTTCGATTTTCTAAACAAAGGTCTTTGTATTTATCTTTTGATTTTCTCCACATATTTGTCAAATACATTTTTAACTCATGTACTGCCTCCTTTTCTATGCTTAAGACCCTCAGGTACCAGCTTCTACTTACAACACATTTCATTAACAAGTATACAGATGTCTACACAGTTCTATCTTTCATGAACAGCAATTTTTTCAAAAACCAATGAGAGAAACCAATGAGTTCTGAAGTTTCTGCTAAGGCAATAAGGATGGGTGATTTGGTAGGATTAAATTTCTATTTATTTATTTATTTGCATAATCGTGGGTAAATGATCAGTATTAAATGAAAGATGTTTGATCTAATGATTGTAGCATATTCAGTTGAGACTGCAATTTACTCAGTACATGTTGATGAACAGAGTTTAAGACCATGTAAAATTGAGATAGTTTAATAGGATTGCCACTGAAAGACCTCTTAACACATCTTTTATTAACTTCAAAATATGTGATTATTTTGACCATTGCAATTTTGGGTCCATTAGGAATGTCATAGAAAGATTATGCTAATGAGGACTGCTTTTTAAGCTCTTAAGTTCTCTCTGAGTCAGCTCATCAGGTTTTTGAGGCTAGTGACATTCAGTCTTTTGGTCACAGTAGATACATTTTTTGAGGAACTGAAGAAGGAAAAAAATTTTCAAATTCAGAAGTTTATGAGATTTGCTTTCCTCACTGCAATGATGAATGGGTTAAAAGCCATGATTTTTTCAGCTTTGAAAATTAAGATTTTTGAATCTATGCCCTGGCACCACTAGACAGTGTGGGCAGCAGTTAACAGCTGTGGCTCCCAGGGTTACACTGGGCAGAGGGTATGTCAGAGGTTTTGTGCACCCCCTTTCAGGGAAGAGGAGGCCAGCAGGAAAACCAGAAGGAATTCTGGAAATGTGTGTTACTCCTGCTCTGCATTTGGGTTGTTGAATGGTTTCGACCTCATTTACTTCTCAGTTTGCAGCATTTGACTTGCAAGCTGCCAAAGCAGAGTTATTAGTAGAGCATTAGAAACTCAGACTTTTTCTTCACCTTTAGGTTTAAAATCATACATTCTGCTGCTGGGATTTAACTTCAGGAAGCAATGGTGTAGAGTTTCATCACCAAAAGACAGTAAAAACAGTTCTGTGGAGTCTTAACCGAATATTTGAAGTGTCTGAAGAACTTCTGTGGGGATCCATAGGCAGAATTAGAGATCCTCTGAGAGCCAGGTTTGAATCTTTTATCATCAGAACTATCATTTTATGTAAGGATGATGTGCTCAAATACTACACAGACGTTGTTTTAATGGCAGCTTAAGCAAAAGATTGCTTCCATTCATTCCATAATGCAACTGATCCCACATCTGGGATAAATTCAGGGCTTTTTCCAGGAGAAATCCTCACAGTTGTTTCCTAATTCCAGCAAAGACAGTGTAAGAAGGCAGGCACTGCTACTAGGAGGCATCAGAAAACACCAGATGGGGGACGGAGGGAGAGAGGAGAGGCTGAATTTCCACCTGCAAGCTTGAAGTGGCTGACTGAGCTTGATTATAATTTACCTGAAAAGGCGGGGAATATTTATCTTTTTGCAAAGCTTCTGGGTTTATTCTCTTTCGTGTTGACTTTTCAATTTTTAAAAGACTTTCTTTGGACTTCTGGGGCTGTCACCTAAACTGTGGGAAAAACAAAAACTCTCCAACAAGACTTTTAGTGTTGGAGGATCCAGGCATTACTTTTTTCTGGCCAGGATGTTGTGACTAAAGTTATATTAAAAAAATTTATACTTGTTATTATTTTCAACAGGACCTTAATGGCTTTGTTTTGCATTGTTTGGTTTAGGATTCTTTTTGCAGATGAAAATGCTTCCTTCAAGCTGTTTGACCACTACCAAGGGCCTCTGGTTTATTTACTCTCCATTGCAGTAGCTTCTGTTTAGCTCGCTGAATGGCAGCCTGATTCCTGGCAGATGCTTTAAAACTGCATCACCAGAAAGGCTGGGAGGATAAGAGGGAGTGAAGAGCCCCATGTGCTCTTTCAGAGGTAAAATCTATTCAAGTTTTATGGATGTTTTAGGCATGAATGCATTTGGAATATAACTAATTAATCTGTTAATATACTTCTGCAATGAACCAAGAAGTGCTTATTTTCTACAAGCTTTCAGAGCAGTTACTACTTGTGGTCTATTTTGCATATTACAGAAAAAAGGTTATAGTAAAAGTTTTTACAGTTCTGCATTTAACACCTTTTATATTTTAAATGATAAAAAGCATTTAAATGGAAAAAAAAGTATTTAAATAACTTCCATACAGCATTTTATAATTCAAATGAAAAAAAAAAATCTGGTTTTAAAGTACAGAGGCTGTACTGAGAAGTTTGTGACACTGTTATAAACACACTTGCTCCTTGCATCAGGTCCTTCCATACAAGCACCAAGTCTGTGATGCTGCACAAACTCCTAGAGCTCTGCTTTGAAAGGAAAAACCCCTTCAGAGGAAGCACAGAAGAAATCCTCTATGCTTTTGCCCAGAACAATGAATTTGAACCCATAATATAGCGCATCCTGATGTCTGAATGCGTCCTCATCATGTCAATTCCTCTGTTTGGCCTGGGAGAAGAGCCTGATAATTTTGCTCTTTTGAACCGGTAAGCATAATAGGTGCCTAAATATCTATTAAGTACCTATTATGTACCCATTAGGTAGAATAATAGCCTATCTGAATATGGCCTTAATTGCTTCTGTGTAAATGTTCCAGAAATTTGTGTGCTAACAACAGTAAAGACTTCCACTGCTGAAAGAAAACCTATAGCAAAGTCACAGCTTCTTGGTAATGGGCCATTATCCATTAACTGTACTCACATAAAAAGACATCTCTTTCGTAAAATGCCCTTACAATAGGGCTGCAGCTGAGAGATGATATTTCCTCTAACAAGGGTTGTCTAATCAAACAGAGGCAGCAATTTGCAAAGGCCAGAAGGGCAGCACAGAAATTATTCTGAAGGCCCAAAAGGTGAGTCTGGTGCTGGGAGGATGCCTGTAAAATAAGGTAGGAAAAGCTGATGGATTCTTTGGGCAGGGAAACCTGCAGGAATTGGCCAAGACAGCATAAGAGTCTCCTAAGAAGACACAGTATGGAAAAAGCCTGAAGAGGAAATTGAGAAAAGAGTTGCTGTAACCTAGGGGAGTATCTGTCTTCAGACCTTTTCCTGCAAAAGGGACTACATATAGTCATTCCTCTGTGTCTTCTCATAATTTTCCTGCTCAAAAAATAGACAGATGAGAGCAAAGTGAAGCCTTTTCACTGGATATGAAGGAAATGCATTTTCTTTTTATGTGACCAAGAGTTTTCAAGTCCAAGTCCATCAAGACGTGTCTTTGCAGTATCCAAATTCACTAGCAATATTTTGCATGAAAAAGTTGAACTCTTCCTTTCTGTACCAACAGAGGAATGGCTCAGAAAAGCCCAAGCAGGAGCTGAAGGCAAAAGCCAAGGGAACAGAGCCTAAATTTTGCATGTGCTTTCCTACACAAAGATGCTGTAGCATTTCTGTATGAGTTTGACACGTACTGTAAGTGAAAGAGGTCCAAAGAGGTTTCCCTTCTCCTCTCAGTCTTCTTCTCTCAGAGATATGGGGGACCAAATAAAAAGTGCTACTATACATGAGGGACAGTGGAGTTATCACAAGTCCTGCGATATAGTATTCCACGGAGTCTTCATGCATTTCTATTGTTTGGAGTGAGCAGAAAGCCATAAGGACATTCGAATGAGATAAAGAGTATTCTGAAATTTCTTGTGATAAGGTGTTCTCTGTATCATCACACATGTATCCTCAACTAGCTTGCTTATCATGGCAAATTCCCAGTGTTATATCTTGGCTAGGAAATTGATTATTTTCATTTTTCATCTAGGGACTCCAAACAACAAGAACTAATTAAGCATAAGAGTGATGTGAGACTGACAAGCAGAACAATTTCTTTTTTGCTTCTGACCATTATCTAATGTGAATTTTTTCTCTTTCTGAAAAAAATAAAATGATCTTTAATTAAAAATGCCACCATTTGAATGACTCCTGATGACAGTGAGGTTAAAGAACATAATTTCTGGCAGCTCTAATCAGAAAGCCATGGGACCAGCTTACATGAATAATACAGTCAAAATAACAGACTATGCGCTAGTAATAATGATTTAATGTTTGACACTTGTTTGCTTAATTTTGTTTGTGTTTATGCAGAAAGAACTACTACATCTTTTGCTAATGGCATAAATAAATACATCAACTTCCAGCTCTTGTTCACATGGTATCTACAATATAATGGAGCCCTTAATGCATTGCACTGCTCCTGCTCAACTCCTGGCATGCCAGTTGAATCTGTTCCCCAGGTGGTTCATCACGTTATAAAGTTTGTTTGTTCTCTGGTCCATGAGTAACACACTGTAATAAAATCTGGCTAAAGTTGTCAAAGAAGTTGAAGAGTCCTGTTTTATATCATCCTTAGGCTAGCTAAGTTACAGTGAGCATCAGTAAGAATGCAGAGTAACCTGCATCATGACCCTCCAGTCACTGGAGGGATTGAGAAAAAATTCCTAAAGTAGTCAAATGGTTTTCTGAGATTTTTGATTCAAACACTTTACATAAAAAGCTAAAACTGATATTAAAAAAATTTCTTTCCACACGTAAAGAAATTTTTCTATTTTGTTAATTTAGGACGCTGACTTGCTCTGCAGTGCATAAGGAACATGCATGGGAGCTTTTCTCTTGACAACATTCCTCTAAGAGGTGAGGAATGACCAGACAGGATAGATAAAGGATGTATTCTATTGAGCCATCACTTCTGGTTTTTTTACTAGGGGAATAAAATCTAGAAAAATACCAAGATAATAATGCACATATTTTCATCATCAGGATCTCTTTTAAATTAATTTATTGCAGCATTATTTTTTTTTTAAAGCTTCCATTGTTATTTAGGAAAAAATTAATAATTGCATACCTGCCTGTAGTCTAGCATATCTTACTCCTGACTTTAAAAATAAAGGGATGCAAAACAGAATTATTTTCTTTATTCAATAGTTCATCTAATCAGGTGATGTACTGAAAATTAATTACACAGAACTGAATGCAGCACAGATATAAAATAATCTATGTACTAATAAGGCTTGTTATCGTTAAGAAATTTTTATCAAAGTTATGAGAAACCAGACATCTGATTGTTTTCTTGTCTTTCTACAAATGTTCTACTGTATTTTGAGATAAAAACTGCCATAGATCCTTTCTGAACAGATTTTATAGGTTCTTTTTTACTCATATGTACTGTTATAGCTCAGACTGAATAAATGACGGGTGAAGATAGTGAGTAAAGCAGTTGCAGGGAGTTCAAGATAAATTTTAAAGACTGTTAAAGTCAAATTTCTATCAGGCATTTCAAAACCAGATCCTAGATTGGGCAATGCTGTGAAAGACTGGTCAGAGACAGAGTAATGGAAGTGGACACTGAGGGAAGAACTTGAACGTAGCAGCAGTGAATACAGTTTGCATCAATAGGCAAAAAATCTTTCAGAATATCACAAACTGAGAGGGGAGAGAGTGCCCTTTGGATAGGAGACTTAGGAACTCTAAGCAGACAAACTGTCCTAAACTTTGTGTTCAGGAAAACAAATCATATCTATCAGCTGATGGTAATGAGAATAATGGGTAAAAATATCTTAAACCAAAGCAATTCCATCATCTTATTTCTTTGATATCAGCAGATATTTTTTCATTATTTGGGGAGAAGACCTAAGGCTTTGTAACTCAGAAACAGAGATTATCTCAGGGAGTTGGTTTTTTTTCCCACATCCAAAACTTTATCAGAACAAGCAACTTTGAGTCCTGGAAGCCACTTTGCCTCCTAGCAAGACCAAGGTGGCCAGCATTTCCCACTTCCAAGAACCACACAGCTTCTGCTCACTCTGCCTGGTTTCCATTGCTTTGGGCAGTGCTGCAGGACAGTGAGGATACATCCAGCACATGCCGCCACCGAAACTGCTGCCAGGGCTTCCTAGGCCTGGGAATGTCCTCTGCTGCCAACTGTTTTGGGAGCTGGAAGCATATGAATAGGGAACATCACCTACAGGTGAAGGAAGAGGCAGCATTAATTGGCACAATGGGTGTGGTAGCGAGTGTTTGCCACACTGTCCAGCACTGAGCTGGAGCTGCAGGTTTGGGAGAGCACAGCAGCTCTTGGCACAGATCCAGCCAGCCCTGGTTGTGTGAGGAGGAGACGAAGCCTGGGAGATATTTTTCTTGAATAAAAGGGAAGGTTTCCATAGAAACTTCTCTTTTATTTTAAACAAATTTAAAAGAGAAATTTAGCAAACTATAAAATCAAGCTTCCAGAGCCCAGTTTCAGCTATTCCTTATTGATTGCAATACAAATGAACATAAAAGCCTGCAGCCTGGAACTGACAGCGAGAGACAGGCTTCTGCCAGCTCCCTTGTTCCTTCCATCAGTGCACAACCTCTAGCAATGACACACACTTTCCAGCACCCTCCATTTTATAAAAGGAGCTTTCTTTAGAGCATTTCATCTAAAGGCTCTTGGTTTGTTAATGAAAACATATTTCTTGGACTTGACATGCAATGCAGGCATCACCCTTACTCTGAACATCTCTTACTTTAAATTCAGTTATTTACAAACAAGCAGAGCAGATGCAAAGTGGCCATTTAACCGCTATATTACATTTCCCGGAATACCAAAATGCAGCACTGAGGGTCCACATACCTCTACCAGCTGGAGGTATGGGAGATGGTATCCCTCCTAGCAAGTATCTGCTGCAGTGGAGAGGGTATCCAGAGGAAGCTATTAAATAAGCATCTTGGACTCAGCCACACAAATGGCTTATTGCAACAAAAGCATACTAAGGTATCCCTTTAACAATCATTAAGTTTTGCACATACTACTTTAAAGCCATACCCAGTGGCCCTCCCCCTCACTGTTCTTTCAGCAAGTTCTTTAATATTCAACATACAGTACAAATGGAGCCCTTTGAAATATCCTTATTTTCTTAATACTTAGTATTTTCTTAATTCTTAATTGTCAGGCTTCTAATCAATGTTTACTGCATGGTAATCATACAAATTTGTTGGTGAGGTGTAACTACAAAACCCTCCATGCTGTTTTAGAGAAGACTTATATGCTGGCAATGCCCAGCGTACTCCAGTAAATGCATTGCTACCATTCCACGCCACCCCATTCAAGTCTGTCATGAATGAGTGGTTTGGCTGATTAAAGAAACATTGTCAAAAGTACTGGCAGAAACAGGGTTTAATGAATATGAGTTTTTCATATTTTCCCAAATATGAATTTGTGAAAATGGGACTTTACAGAGTTTGATGGCAAGGTTCACTCCATTACGTACTACACAGATCAAAGCATACAAAGGATGATCAAATTAAAAGCAGTTTGGAATGATTTTCACAGAAGCTGGGAATGCAAAAGGGTGTAAGGATGCAAAGAATATGGATGTAAAGATAAGAGTGCAAAAGGGTTTAGCAACACTTAATCATTGAGTACTTTAACATTTACAAAGCAATTTGATAGGGTTCACCACAATTATAACAATTACTTAACTACAGATTTGAGATAGTAACTTTCAAATCATAATCAAATCACATTCACACAGTTAAAGCAATATGTACACTTTTTTTTTGTTTTTTTGTTTTACTTNTTTTTTTTTTTTTTTGGTGTAAATAAAATATTCCCCCTCAGGTTCAATGAAATACTCACATCAAAGTCCTTTGCATTTCCCAACAGGCAGTGGGTTGCAGCTTAAGGAGCATGAAGATGTGGCGGGGGTATCAGCCCAGGCGTCATCTTCAGAAATGGTTTGTTGATACTGCAAACTTGAGGGTTTGTGAGCTCCAAGAGGCATCCCACTCAGACGGAGATGCTCACGGAGCCTGCTGCAGTCCAGGAGAGCTCAAAGAGCCTCTCTGCTGTTTATAGGGTTGCAAGATGATTAACTTGGGTCAACAGTAAGTTTCCATCCTGGTGACAACCCAAGTTGGTAACTACTGCACTTTTTTTTCCCAAAGTGCTGTGACAATGGTATGGTTCCTCTCAGACTGCAATTCTCAGTAGCACCACTCCATTCAGGCTATGATTTGGGAAAATGGTTTACCAAAGCTACAAATGATAATTGTTTATCCTTTGCTTCCCACCTAGGCTGGGCAACTGATGTTTCTGATTGTTCCCACCTTTAGCATGCGAGAGTTCCTGGTACATCAGGCAATGCCTCTCAGACCAACTAGTATGGTCAAGGGATGATTTACTGCTCAGCTGGTTTGGCCAAGGCTTATCAGGGAGCTTCTGAGATCATAGAGAAGGCCTGAGGATGAGGGGGAATTGAGATGCAGCACCACAAAGGCATTGCTCTCTTTACCAGCTTGATATAAAAAGGGTTAAGTTTTCATTAAAAACATGATGGACTACTCCATTTGGCATGACAGTCATGGTCACACAATCCTCCAGTGACCTAGCAAAAAGGTTGTTCTGCATATTTGTTTTTCATAGGAAAATTTTAAAAACCACACGCTCCATAAAAGATGGGCTGCTTTTGATCCTGGAATGACCCAAATATTGGAGGTTAGCATATTTTCCCCTATAGCACATTTTCTGCTATATATAGGAGCTGCTTTACATCTGCTCTGACAAAAAGAGGAGTCCAAATTTGCGTCTTCATGAGTGACACAGCACTCAGTAGGCTGAAGGGGCAGATGGCACAACCTCTCAGCTGCAGAGAGGGAATGAAGGATGGGATCGCCTGTACAGCCAGTTCTTTGTAATTTGGCACTGCTATGCTTCTGCTGCTCTCTTCCCTTCATCTTGTGAAAGGACCCTGAAAATTGGAAATATTTCCACTTTTTGCAAGGATAAAACAAGATACTGGTCAGAACATTTCTTTTTCTTTCACCTAATTTTAAAGCTGGATTTCTACCCTAGAAGTCTGCTACCAGGTTTCTGATGTGAGAATAGCTAGAAATAACTGAAAGATGGGGTAGCAACAGTGTAAAGGGGGTTCTGGTGGTACATGCTACTTGTGTTCAGGAGGAATCATCTTACCTGTTTATGATGAAAACAGCCAAATAGGTTTAACATCTCAGAAAAGAGCAGTGCAATTCAATCTGCTGTTATTCCACTTTTTGTCCTGTGTGAGCTTAAGTCTTGATTCCAAGTTATAAAAGATAGAACACGTTGGAAATCACATATGCTGACTCACTGTGAATTGTTATGAGTAACTTAATAGCTTAGTCATCAAACATAGAGATACATTTGCAAAAATATTGAAATTTGGGAAGAGGAATGAATTGTCACAGAGCATAAAGAAAACGCTCTTGTGTTTTTCTGAGATGAAGGCTTTGATTTTCATCTAATATCTGACAATAGTAAGAAAAGTACTGCCTCAAATATTGAAAAATAGTAGTGATACAAAATAATATTTTCTACTTTATTTCCACCTAGAAATGAAGACAGCCTGAAAAAGAAATGTTCTCCAAAATTTCAGTTACATCTCACATAATAACAATTCAAACCTATTGAAAGAGATAGTATTTTTGCAAAAAGTAAAAATTATAATAATCAGAATTTCGTTTTAAAGTTAAAAATCAGTAGAATGGGGACATATAGTTTTGAGCAAATATCATGTTTTCATTATCAGTTTGTGCCCAGGCTATGTGTGAGATCACGTGTTCATAGGCATTGCCTCAGAAGACATATGGGTATCACACATAAAAATAACTTCTTTCTACATTTTTGCTCCATCTGTAGTGACATGAAAAAAACATAAGCAAATGATCTTCATATGGGTTATCTTTAGATGATTAACATTTATTTTCAACTGGGCTTACTGAATAGCATGTTCCACTGATGCTAACAGGAAAAATGACATGTTAGGCCGCTCAGGCACTGCTGGGTGGACACTGGGTGGGGGGCAGATAAAAGACAGGCTGGATGCTGCTCTTACAGACACCTAAGAAGGCCAGTGTTTCAGAGCAAACCTGCTACAACCACTGACCACCATGACAGAAACACTTAAAGTGGTTCCAGTTAGCGTTTTAGATGGAGGAACTCCTGAAGGTGCTATGTATTTGTGTTATATAAATATCAGAGAGGATCATTTCATATTTGTTCATAACACATTTCAGTATGTAGATTTGCATAAAGTCAGAGAGTATTTCAGAACATGTATTACTACTATTATTATTAGTTTAGTTGTTCTTAAAAAATGGAAAAGTATATTCCTTGGATTTAGAGCACTAAATTTAAATAAGAAGCAATGAAAAGAAGTAGGAAAAAAGAGGAAAGAGTAGAGCAAAATGCAAAAAATCTCTAAACATAGTTTAGACAAATGCGTATCTTGCATTGGGTTTTCTTTGGTGGTTGTTTTTTTAAAGTTTTGTTCCTTAGTACAAAACTTTACTTTGGAAATATCTCTCAATTTTGTTCCCTGCAACTCCTAACTCCTACCATTATTCCTCATACAAGGCAGGATTAATCCCTTGGAAAAGAAGTGAGAAAAAGTAGGCTAGGATTATGGAAAAATATTAGCAGTGGTATAGAAGTTAGTAGCACAGTTAATACTCTGTCATTTCTGGATTTAACTTTCCAGATCAAGCTTTGCGCTGTTTTCTTTTAAAAATGGTTGACCACTATGATCAATCTTTGCTGACAGAGATAACCCCATGCACACACTCTATATATTAGGACCTGAATGAATGACTCGTAAAAATCAGATAAAAGAACAGATGCTAATAATTTATTTAAATATAGCCTTCTTGAAAAGGTTAACTTGTCACATTTCATCTTCAGTCATAAACCCCCTAATTTTATAATCAGCAGTATTGATTATCTGCTTTCCTTTTATTGGATGGGAAAGAACACACAATAAGTATTAAAAATAGCCTAAAAATTGAGCCTTTCTCATTTACAGAAAATGGTGTCTTGGCAATTATGGTAAAAGTTCTTAACATGTAAAAAGGTGCTGTAGTTAAGCTCCTTCTGCCATCTAAAATTCCTTTATTTTCACCTCTTAGTTCAACCCATTCAAACACTGTCCCTCTAAAACTACTGTGTGCTGAGAAAAAAATTCAGACTGTTATTAGAGTTGCTACACATGAAGTGCTCTTGAACTGTCCTGGCATCTTATTTACATTTAGTTTATCTCTAAGAAAGGGCTTTTGATCATTAAGGTTTTATATCATTTAAGTACAAAGGGGGAAAAGTCTGAAATAAACTGTGCTACTCAATCCTAACTTGTGTACGTGGCTTTGCTGGGAGAGCATCCTCTCCCACGCAGTTAGATGTTTGGTACCAGTAGGTGGTAACGCTCAGTTTTGCAGCAGCTATGTGCTTATTAATCCAGAGGTATGTGCCACATACCTCTCTCATCAGTCATCAATAGTCATTTATTAGGACTGGGTTTGAGGAAACAGAGCCCACAGTGAACTACAAAAAACCCTAAGAACAACCCAGTCATTTTTTGTTGCAGGTTTACTAAGCATTAGGTAGCAATGGAGATGGGTATGGCAGCCTTCATCTGCCTTAAGGTGTTCAAGAAATTCTCAGAGTGTGGATGAGCTTGGGAGGAATGGTGAGACTGCAGTGCATTTCCTCATGAAACTTAAGAGTAATGCCTCACAGAGATTAGGCAAAATGGCTTCTTTCCAGACTTCATTTCTTAGAACAAAAAGTATCTCCCTCCAGCACTAAGACTTGATTATGCCCTCAGATATGCACAGCACTGAAAAGAGGAATAATTTATGCATTGGAAGGGCTAGCTGCAGCCTCCACGATGAACTGTTGTTCCTTAGAGATACTGTCTTCCAAGAAGTGGTGCATTGTGCCAGTTAAGCATGCTTGCTTCTGCACTTAAATATTTCCCCAAATGCAGGGTAAGTTTGACCAGATGTAATGTTGTGTTTCTACACTTAATTTTTTTAAATGCTGTCTTACATGAACAGAACTTTTTTTATTTTTGTTGTGCACTTTATTTTGTACTTGAAGAGGTAAAAATTCCCAAGATTTCTGGATGTAGTTCTCTGACTGCACCATATCAGCAAACCCAAAATTCAAGCCCTAAATTTCATCAGTGTGCTCAAATACACATCCAATAGTAACAGACCAATAACTTAACATATTAAAAAAATTAATTATCTGTGTACTTTTTGTATTGCCTTGAAAGACATGTATGGGAACTCTAGACTATGTTTGCCCTCTGACAGGACTACAGGATATGGCCAGCTGCATTCAGTCCAGCAACAGAGATGATTTTTTTTTTAATAAGAAACAGAACCAGATTCATATATTCCCTAATACGATTGACATGCTATTGTTAACAAGCTGTATTGCTGGTTGGAAGTATTAAAATAGATGTAATAGCATATATGTGCATAAAGACTATATAACAAGAATGTAATATATAAATGTAGTAATTATAGCAATATAACATAAAAATTGTGTAGCAAGAAGTTATCTGAGTACTGCACCTAACAAAGCCTTTTTCCCATTGGATTTGTCTTATGGTTGACAGACATTTTAACTGAATTAGTCAAAGGTTGCAAGATGATCCCACCCCTAACTAGACAGCAGAGAATCCAATGAGGAGATAAAGGTAACTGCAAAAAAAGGGGTTTGTCAGGTTTTTCCTTGTTACATAGAGAGGATCAGTAAGGGGCACTAAGCTTGACAGGGTAGGGTCTGCTCTCATGTCTGATAGCTACATATTTATGCGTAGAGCTTCTTACTGTTTTCCTGCAGATTTCTGGAGATCTGCTAAAGTACACTGACTTTACCCTGAAGTTGTCCTTTTAGTGAAGGTATTAGCACAGTCTGTGTTCTCTCCTGTTTCCAGTTGTTTACTTTTACAAATAGGTGGGAGGATCTATTTAAGACTTCAATTAACACAGTTTGAAGTTGGTCATTACATTCAAAGGTGGCTAATGGGCTCAGAGAGATGTCCATGCACACATATAAACATGCAGTACCTCCAACTGCACAAATCCCTTACCCTGAGAAATCTGATTTACAAATATGTACAGATTGCCAACACACAGCACCTGGGTCTTTCTTGGTATTACTTTGAAACAGCTCTAGTTTACCTCGGAACACTGTTACGTTTACACTCAGAGCTGTAAAGTAACGTGGTTTTGTGAAAGTATGCTCCCCCAGAAATATTATTAATATTTGTGTATTAAATATTAATGTATACATGTATCTTTGCATGGCACTTTCCAGATACTAAAAGAAAAGGTCTCTGTCCTCAAGAGCTTACAGTCTAAATACCATTGTTGTAAAAAGCACTTGCCTCCTGATGAAACTGAACCTACTCTGAAACTATTTCTTTTCTATGGAAATGTCCAGTTTCTCTAACCAGTGCTCTGGAATATGAATGGTTTTTTCCTACATGAAGTGGGAATTTTTTTCCCTATTCATAACATTTATTTTTATTATAGCTAAAGGTTTACAGATTTTTCAACCTCATTATATATTTGCGTATTTACTCACTAAAGTGCTCACTTTGCTTGCTAGAGGTCAGTGAATAATTTTGCCAGGAATTTTAGCTTTTCAGCAATCTGTATGCATTAAAAATATGCATATGGATTATACATTATAAGAATACCTTAAATTATTTGAGATGCAAAAATATTGTGCTTTATTTTTCTGGAAGTGTGAACAGTGTTTCTTTTTTGAATACCCAAACTGTTGGGCTGCAATTTGGATTACTATGATAATACTTTGCAGACTCTTTAATTCATAAACTTACACAGATGGACAAGTATAAATTCCTTCATCTTACAATTGTGGAAATGGATGCAAAAAGGAACATGAGTTATTGAATTGTATAAGGTCACAGAGCAGGTCATTGGCAGAGCAAAAGCAGTTTCTCTAACTATGTCATCCCTTGGTTGGATTATTCTACACATAAATTTGATCTCTTGGAGCAATTTGGTAGAAAATGCACTTTTTCATGAACAAGATTACATCATTTTTGTCCTTAGTAAAAAATAATTCTTAATGTCATTGTCTTACATTTTCTCTGAACACCATATTGCTTATTGTGTGTTAATTTAATTAGCAAACTAGGCATTATAATGAATTGTTCCAACAAGTACTATCTTTCCTATACAA
>WEIT01023860.1:8378-26769 GCA_013389985.1 Dryoscopus gambensis | reverse complement strand
ACAAGGTGGGGGACAAAGCTTTTGGGGTCTCGGAAGTTCCCAGCTGATGACCTTGCCGTAATTGGGCACAGTAAAGAGCATCTCCCATATTGCTCCAAGTCGTGAAAGCTTTCATCACAGATTCTGGGTAGTTTTAGGAGAGGTGAAGTGCTCCACTCCTTTTTGCCCTGGGCCGACACAGCTCCTTGCCAGACCAAAGAGACAGGGCACACAGATAGCAGGCAGCGAGAGGTCCTGGGGTGTTGAGAGCAGTCTACCACACTAGACTGCATGGAGGGCTTGTGTCAAGAATGTCAAATATGGTGGTAGCTTGTTGCAGCAGAGCTTGCCAAGAATTTTGGAAGCAGGCTGGACACTCTCTTTTTTGATACTGAATTTCCTCCATTATGACAAATGTATGCCAGTAAACATCAAAAAGAATAGTGACAACTTCCCTACTAGTAAAAATCAAATGTGTTGTCTCTAAAGATAATAGTAATAATGACGCTGAAAACGTATACTATGTTATAAATAAAGCTTCTATACACCTCAAGTCAGGCATTAACTACAAATTCAAACTCTCTGTGTTACTTATTGCACTGATTGTAATGAATTCTGAATTATTTACCTTGATAATAGACATTTTGAAAGGTGATTTTGTGAAAAGCTCAACAAGTATCATGTGTGCAACACCTGCTAATGAAGGTAGGTGTGCTTCCCCTTACTAGTCCGTGCATGGAACCCTGAAGAAAGTAATCAGTATGGAAAACAGAGACTGCTCATCCAGAGGTTTTGAGCTGTTCTGGTTTCCCTTTGATCTGTCTCATCTCTCTCAGATACATACAAGAACTTTCCTCTGACTTCTTAACTCACAAGCCTGTGGGGTTTTTGTTTTAAAGGAGTAGTACTGAAAACCATAAATAATTCTGTCATAGTTGCACTGTAGTCTTGCATTTAGTATTGGGAAGGGATTTCTGTTACCTAAAGTATATGCAAGTCTATACCTCATTTTGAACTTACATGAAACTGATCGGTTTGCATGAGTATTATGCATTTTATAGGACTCTGGACTTTGTATATGTGTATAAAAGGTGATGAATTAACTTATTTTGCATTTTGTGTATTTAAAGACTATGTTGAGGCATGTAATTGCTTGAAATTTTCTGAGCATCATTTGCGAAGAAGAGTTGGGAGACATTTGTGTTTGCTGGACGCTGTTGACTTGTGATTTGCATTGTCATTGGATAGATTATTACAGATTTTGTCCTTCACATTTGCTCATTCATTTGACATATAAGTCCTCTAATGTGTATCACAACTGTTTCTCTTATGTTTGTTTAGCAACCACAATTTGTGTACAGTCTTAGAGGGAGATAGTGTTCCTTGTAGTGTGTAAACCACTGATACTTCTCTGTAGGGAAGTTGTTTTGTAATTGAAAGTATGATAACAGTGAGATTATTAATATGATGGATTAAAAAACATCCTGGAACCCATTTATTACTTGAAGGCACAGGTTCAGTGAGAATTCTTCATTACTATCCCGAGACGTTTGATTAATAGTGTACTTAAGTGTCTTGAAATGACTACTTTTAATATGCAAAAGAAATAAACATTTTATTTCTGAATCATCTTGTAAATATTAACTGATTTTTTTTTATTCAGCTCATGAGAGCATATATATTGTCTGTTTACAGTTTTACATTTCTTGATGATACAAAACTACTGACTTAACATAGCATGAAACTGGTCACAGAAGGGTTTTTTGTGACAATAGTCTTCCAGTGCAATTCATGTAATTTGTAAACTATCCGATAAAGAAATTCAAACAAGGAAACCACAAAAGTTTAAACAAGGGGTAGTTTTGTGGTCTTAAACATGTAAATCACCTCAGTATTTAAAACCAGGAGAATTAATAGCCTGAGAAATTCTGTATTTTTAAAAATTTATTTATGTTTTAAAAGAAGGAGCCAGAGAAATTCATGTGCTTGGTGTGGTGTGGGAGGACTTTTGATGAGATTAGGTAGGTGGTTTTATTTCTATTTAAAGTCAGTCACTCCATAAGTGTAGTACTCTATAACACTCAACATACTCTTATGAAAAAGTCTGTTTCATTTATTCAAGTCTTCTGTTTGGGACATGGACATCTTAGTGCGGATATTAAAGGATTTGTCTTTTTAATCCAAAACCTTCTCTCTCCTATCCTTCTTTAGTACGTCCCTCCAAGAAACCTTCATGGTTTACTAGGGTCCTTTCAGCAATACGCAATAAAGACAATTAACCTTTGCATTCACAATCAAAGTATTCATCCTTTAAACTATTCTTCATGGAAGGTCAAGCTGAAATGGTTTTAAAGTAATATACATGCAAATTTCTTTTGTCTGTGTTCCTATTGTGGGATTTCCTCTCCATCTCTCAATATGTATAAAGACTAGACAGAGTCCAGGAGGCTGAAGAGAATTCTATGCATAAGATAGAGTTGTTCAGCAGACATAGAAAAAAGGTCAAGACAATGGCAGTGCTCTCACTATACACTTTAGAAATCGTTCCTGTACTATCACTGCAGAGAATCCGTATAACCTGTGGCTGAGCTTTTTGACATTGTACATTACAGCTTTGCTAAGCTCAACACTCTTCAAATGGAAAATACATCAAAATCCGAAGGCTTGGTTAAAGGGAAAAAACCACTTTGTCTTCCTGTTCTTCGTGGTTTTGGGAAAAATACTGTGTTTTCATCTGCCACTTATTTTGAACCTAAAAAAAAAAGGTGAAAGAGATTAGCAAGACATTTCTTTCTTACTGAAAGAATGTGTGTGATGCTACTGTAATTTGGGTTGTTTCTATAGGTCTGAATGTAGGATTTGGAGACAATGTATAACTCATTCTAGATATTTCAAAGATAAATCTCTAATGTGAAGACATATTTGTGAGTCCCAGTCATGCTTTCCTACTACGTTCCTTAACCTTTTGGAGGTTGATACTGTTTTCCTATCTTCCTGGTGAGGCCAGGAGTAAGATTGCTTGTAAATCAATCTTTACTTAAAGTAAAGTGTTATGACAAAAATGTTACAAGAGACATTTCCTGTGAAATCATTTCACCTTGTGGTATTTTATATAAATTTTGTAAATCCATGCCTAACATAGTTGTTTTTATGTCCTCTAAAGATACGACATTCCAAAGGACAAAGATAAGGATTCAAATAACAATATTAAAAAAGGCACTCTGTTACGAGTAGACACTTTTCTTACTTTGACATGGAAGTTCCCCATAGGGAAAGTACTGTCATTTTCTTTTCTCCTTCAAAAGAAACCTGGAGAACATGGCTTAGAAGCTGTACTATTTCCTTTATTTTGAAACACTTTGTACATTTAAAGAGCTTACAGAAATGTTCTTAACGCCCTGTTGTACTTTTGACTGCAAGCATGTATAATGCATTGTAAAGCCAGAATTACTCAACAGTCCAAGAAGGAAGACACATTTATCTACTAAGCCATCTGATCCTTTGCTAATTCTTAGATATGACAGGTTAACTCTCTGATCCAAAACAAAACCCTTCTTTGTGAAGAAAGGTGTTGTGAGGTTGCTATCCATGAGCACTGGGTTTTGTTCCTTGTCACAGGAAGGAATGACTGTTGGCTAAGCCACAACAGTGAGAGACACAAAATGTGAGGCTTTATTCTCAGCAGTATTACTGCAGCTAATCACACAAGGCCAGATTTACAGAGGTACTGAGTAAGTTAAAGCAAGCTTCTGGTGTTCAGAAACTTTAATAAAAAAAATGTTCTTTCTGTACCTACCTTCTTATACCTCTAGCTAACACATTAAGGAGGATTGTGTGATATAAACCCTGTGTGTTTGCACTGCTTGAAAAGTAATAAATGAGGACAGAGTATCTTTCTGCAATTTAAAATTAGCAGTACTTTGTTGAATCACTGCAGTTACATCAGCAAAAGCACATCAGTGATATGCCTAAAAATTGGTGCCATAAGTAGTAGAAAGCCTCAGGCATAAAAATCTGGCCTTCAGCCATATTTCTCTGCTGTAGCAGTTCTCTTCAGTTCATGTGGGCACCATGGTCTGGAATTTATAGGCTCTACCTTCCTGCTCCTACAACTCTTGAACAAATTATGTTAGTAAACAGAGGCTGCCACTACTGAAAAATCACATTCTTTCCAGTTTGTATTAAAGTAATTGTGTACATTTAATGGTAGCACATAAAGCGAAAACAGAATTAATTTTGATTTGTGCTTTTTAAATGCATTGTTCTTTGTACCATGATCAGGGTGGAGAGTACAGATTGCTGGATCAGGTCCACAAAGGCATTTTTGTTATTTTCACTCTTCAAGATCAGGGTTGATGATACTTCTGCTTCTCAGTTACGTAGGTCTTCTTCTACACAAAATTGTTCATAAGTTATTTTGCGTGGGATTAAAGAAAGGGGAAGAACTTTCTAACTTCATATTGAACAAGCAGTGCAATTGCCCAGGTATGCTGGGACCTGTAATGCTGTAAGCCACTGACATTACAGAAAGAATTCTTTCCAAATGAAGTTAATTACTAATACTACATTTTATTATTTCATTTAAAGCTAGTCCACATGCACAAAGCACTCTAAAGAGCTCTGCCCTTTAACTGATTAAAGACAAGTGTATGAACTGTGTTATAGAAAGGTTTCATCTTTGCTTAACTTAGCCTTGCATTTAACAAATTTCCAACATACGTGGAACAAAACCAAAAGTAAAAAATCAATAGAGCCTTAAGTTTCTGAACATAGGTCAACAGAGATGACAAAGGTTGAAAGGCAATCCAAAACTTCATGAGCTAGGGGAAGAGAGCTAGTTGAATTAACCCTCAAAATCTGGGTTTTACATCGCCTTCAATTTAAAGCCTTATATTGGAAAGGGTGTTAAATCTGAACTCAGAAAGGTGCTTAGCTGACGCATCCAGCCTGCCTGCTCTGTGCTGAGGCGGGTCAGGGCTTGGAAGCCCCCTCTCCACTCTGTCATTCCTGATTGCACTTGAGGCTTGGGCAAAAAACATGATTTGGTTGTAAGTAGCTTTGGAAGTAGTCAAGCCATCACCTGGTTCACTATGAGAGTTCCAACTCCTGTTTTCCAGGAACATTCATTATTTCCCTTAGAAACTACTACAGGGAGGATGCTTACAGTGCAACAGAGATTTTGTCCTGTAAAGGAATCCACAGAGACCCCACTTCACCCACAAGGCATGAAGCCTTCAGTTTTCCCTGGTCACGCTGCTTAGGCACATGAAACTAATCGCACATTCATTTCCATATTTCCCATCTGGACTAAGAGGAGTATTTTATGATTTATCCTGCCTTAGGGCCAATGATAACCGTCCCTCAGATATACTGAATTCTTCTGGGGACCCCAGTGATGGTGCTCAAAGCTGATTTCTTTCCAAACATGAGTTTAGCACACAATAGTGACCCCAATGGCTTTCACTGGGTAAGTCGCCAAATGAGATAAAAAATGCCTGGGTCTTCCTTTTCATATGATTTTTTTTTTTTTTTACCGTTAGCTTAAACTACATATATTTTAAATGATAAAAGACGATTGTAACTCTACTTGGAGGGGTTGTTTCTATTTTGAAGAAAAGATTGAGCCAGTTTTCTGTATTCAAAGTGATTGCTTAGTCATCACAGTCCTGTAGAACTTCTAAAGACATGTATTCTAAAGAATTCAGTCTGTCCTTTTTGTAACTTTTTTTTTTTTTGGTAATTTTTCTTGGCTAATTCAGGAGTTTCCCTGCTGAGCAGGCTGGTTGTTGTAAATCCCATTCACCACGTAATATATGTGTGAGGAAGGAAGTTGAATGATCTATGCCTCAATAAATGGCAGAGAGAATTTCAGCATGCATTTCAAAAAGACTGGAAGTTTTTCTGAGAAGATTACTTGGCCTTAAAGCTGAAACTCATGACATCATTTATTATTTGAAATAGTTTGAAAATTAGCTCTGAACAAGTACAAACTAGGAGACACTCACTATAAAAATCCATTCCTCCAAAATGACACAAAATCTTAATCCTCTCAGAAGTTTAGAACAGTTCAGGCAAAAAGCAGACAAAAATTGGGATCAGGATCCATCTGTGGTTTTTTTTTAGCTTGATTCATCCCCAACAGATGGTAAATACTCCGTAAAAAATCACTCAGCTGAGTTACTCCAGTTTACGGAGTTCCTAAGGCATCCACCCTTAGTCCTAACCTTTAATACTCTTTGTCAGAACCTCAGTTCCCTCTGAAGGTTCTGACAGGTACCAGCACACAGGCTTGTGTGTAATTATGCATTTAAGTACAGTACCTGATATGTAAACATTGGTAATAATTGTCTTCCCTTTTATTTCTTCTGAAACAATAGGATTTAGTCCTAGCACAAGACTGCCTAGCTGTGTCAAGCTTTATAGGTTGTAGCAGAAATAGCTAGCAACAAGCTGGTATTGACTGCCACTTCCTGTAGAACTCGAGTTGACATCTACCATTTCAGATACACATCAGTTTAGAAATACTCTATGTGACATTTCCCAATGATTCCTGCAGTTGAGCAGACATGAGATGAATGCAAAAACTGTCCATCATATGGACTCATGTTCCCAGTTAATCTTCATGCAGAAAAAAAATATTCTTCCATTTCATCAATGTTTTATTAGATTTTCCTGAAAAAGCTGGCAGAAGAATATAATTCTTCAGAAGACTAACAAGTTACTTAGTGTGTGCTGTTTCCCCAACACTGGCATTGACACTGTCATTTCTGTAAGTATATCTTGTTATCAGGGGAGTGAGTTACTATTTTTAGAATTGATCTCATACCTTTCTTCGTTTCACCCCCAACTCACTAGGTGCAAGTGAGTATGTGATTGGAAAATGATCTATTTGTTCAGAAGAGACCTCTCCCTAGTTAAGCTCCCTGTTTTGTTCAGTATTATTTTAGATGAGGCAGATAACATTCACTGTTCACGCAAAGATGTCGTCTACTCAGTCTAGCGAGACCACTTGCGCTACTGCTTAATAAAATTATGAGATTGTGAGTAGTGTCTCTGTGTCTCATGATAAAATTTCCATCATACTGCTGACAGGCATAAAACAGAAAGCACCCTTTGCTCAGGTGCTGTCTATCTGATTGAACTCAGACTTTTGCAAGCCTTGATCAATGAATGAATGTACCTAGTAGGCAGAAAATTACAGCATGATGAGCAGGGCAAGGAGGGAGCACTAGGAGAGCTCTGCTGAAGCCTAGCACCTGATATGTCAAGAATTGTAAGTTATATTGAGTAAAAGTTATTTTGGTTTTGGGCATATGCTGCTGCATCAGACTACAATGCTTTATTTTGTAATAGACATGCAGAGCTTGCCAAGGCAGTTTTAGAATAGCCAGGTGGAATGTAAAGATTTGAAGCTGAAAGGGAGGGCTGAGGGGTGCAATAACAAATGACAGCACAGTGACGATGTGCTGAGGTGGTGACAAACTGAATCAAAAGGTCTGTATGGCTCTCTGCACTGTTGCTGGTGCCTCCTGCACATATCTTAATTATTCACAGGTTATTACTATATTTTGCAATTTTTAAGACATAGCACAACCCTGTGTTTTGTGCTAATATTACTATTTAGTAAGTAATGTGTCTGTGACATATGCAAAATTTATAGTATGTGGAAAAAAATGAGTGAAATTTATTTGTGGAGGTGCTAGAAAACTCAAATGACTTACTCAGAAAATTTGTAGGAAGCCCATGTCTGGGGACATGAGCCTGCATAGGAGGCGATTGGGCCAGAAAATCTCAGAACCTGTGAAAGCAGATGAAATTACTGTCCCAATGGAACGTGACCACTGAATTGCTATGCAATGTGTTTTATGGTTTTCTTGCAGTTGACAAGGCATCTTTGTGCATCGACTGTTTTACATTTTAAATTATGTATTTCTTTAATAATTGATAACAATGCCAAAATATCCTATAGCATTGATATGCACTTCATGCATCTTGTGACTCCTCCCAGATAAAGCCAGTAGCATGAAGAAGGGAACAGGAGAGATAACAAGATGCAAATCTACTGAAAGAAGCCAATAGCACAATGTGAGCCAAATGAAGGTGCCTTCCACTGTCTTACCCAAATCAGTTCAACACAGTACTGTGCTCTCCACTCACCCTCATTTGACATGCCAGCCCGTTGCACAGATTGACTGGACAGTTCATCTAGCAGCAATAAAGTGCCATAAATTTTAATTTTAGGAGACATTAACACTTTCAGACAAGATCCAGAGTAAAATACAGCTGACTCTGCAGTGGTGCAGAGGTAGTAATCTCTGCTGGGGGGGCTGGCAGTGGCAGCTGGTAGCTGGAGCATCTTAGCTTGGATCATCCCTCACAAAAAAGAGTGGTTGTAACAGTGTTAAGTGCCCATTCTGCCTATGATCTTTTCCAGATATGTGTATGCTGAGTTGCCACTATTCATATTATTCCAGAATTTGGCCCAAGAATCATGGCATAAGGTCAGATGTTTGGATCACAATATACAAATTGTCTGCTTGCTGCAGACAGTTATGATGGCAGTTCTATTTCTTGCCTTTTTAAAATTACCTACCTTAATTTTTTCCTTCTAATCTTGTAAACGGAAAAACAATTGTGAAATTTTCAGTATGAAAATACTGTTTTCTGCATGAAGATGTTAAAAATTATTTCCAGTTCAAATAAATCCTACTTTCCCTTACTTTGCAGTGATTTAGTGTTCACTCACATGTATTTTTACCCCACTAACATATAAAGAATTGTTTTTTACAAAATGCATTACAGGAAACAGATTTAAATGTAACCTTAAAGCATAAAACAAGAAAAACAGAAAACAGAGTTAAACTTTTAAACCAATCAATTTTGTTCTGAACACAGCAATTGGTTCTGTTGTCAGCAGGAATAAAGTTTACTGCTCTCGGAAACTTGTAAAAAGTCAGATGTGTTCCTGTAAAATGCCTTGTCAACTGCAAGTAAACCAGACCACACATTTCAAGAACCAAACATCTTATTTTAGTGTCTATAAGCTTTGTGTTCTAAACACCTGCTCAGAAGTAGTTACAAGAATGTGAATTGAAAAAAGAGAAGGAAATGCTATATTCCTAAATGGCAAAGAAATCCTGCTTTATTGACTTTCTGAACTACCTCAGCCAGAATACACAGGATTCAGTTGTTTATCTAAAGGGTAGCCAAGACACACCTATATTCAATGCTGAACTATGATTAATATGGATGTCTTTGTAATTATGACATCTGAATAAAACTAATCCTTATATCAGTACAAGTTGTATCACAAATAAATCTTAATGACAGATACAATCCCAGCTTTTTATTGAAAAAATACCTTCTGTGAACCTTTCAAGGGAAGAGAAGACAGGGGGAGGAATAATTATTTGTCTGCTCAATTTTTTCTATTTTAATCTAGAGCCAATTAAAATAACTAGTTTTTTTAAAAAAATCTACCTTTAAAAAACATACCTTTGAAAAGAGAGAGAAAACTGTAGTGCATCCGTCATGTAACCATTTGTATCCATATCAGTTTGATGGGTAGTTTGCTTCTATTGACACCTTCTGAAAAAACAAAACAAATGAGAACCTCAAAGCTGTAAACTTTCACAGTCCAGGGATAAGGATGAAATGGTAGTGCTGTTGACTGCAATAAATCACGTGCTACTAACAAAATTTCAATACCAAAGGGTAATAATATCATCATCAGTAGCTCCTGAAAGTGACCTGGCTGCCTAAAGGCAACTTAAACACTGAGACAAGTCAATCAGTATGCACCTAAAAATATGCATTGAGAGATGCAGTTTGCATTCATTAGAGGCTAGTTTTTCCTTTCCAACCTGTGAGATCTTGAATGCTTTTTTTGCTTATTCAGGAACATAGGCACAGGTACATACTCTGTAGGGTATGGGTCTGCTTGCTGCTGGTTACTGGGTAGAGACAGAGAGTTTCTAAGGGAAGTACAGGACACAGAGAAACAGCCTTCTACTCAAAATTCTGTGCTTTCTATCCTAGTGTTAAAACATCTTTCTCACAAGACTGTTTGTCTGGAGGTAGAGGAATGTCGATGATCTGGAAATGCGTCAGCTCAGCCAGTGTCCATTGACTGTGGCCTGAGAGGTTAGAGGTTTCCCATTTTTACATTTTTCAGTATCAGAACTGATAGCTTGTAGCATTTTAAGTGGCTAAGGGCACATTGGAAAGCAAAATACTGAGACATCAGTAAAGCTATCTCAGTGCTTTTGGGAACACTATCCTGGATCATGACTAAATGGATGTTTCTGATTCTGACCAAATGCCAACAATTTTGGCAAGGCTGTATCAAGGACAAAATATCTATGGAATTCGACTTTTTTTTTTTTTTAATTAAAATGTCTTTTATGAGCTCCAAGTGTATTTTTGTGTTTCATGGTGCAGGGAGGAACCCATTTTCACTTGACATTCTGTTACACCTTGTTCCTTGAATGTGCTCTGATTAGACATATTACTTAAATATCCACATGGGCTGGTAGAGAAGGTATATCTGTTCACAATCTGGTAGAGAAGGTATATCTGTTCACAATCACAGGGTAAATTATGAAAAGTATTATTTCCTAGACATCTATTTTGACTGTCAACCTCAGAAAGAAAATAACTCTTGTCCTTTGAAGTCACATGGAAGGATATGATTTATGGGTGATAGTATAGTTACCCATTGACTCCTGGAAAGAAATACAGCAAACCTGATTTTAGACGTGATTTAGAACATAATGAATACAGGAAAGTTACAGTTTTATCCAGGGCATTGGTCTCAAAACTTCAGAACAGCTATTTTGAAGTGGTGTCACTAGCTAGGCCAAATAATTATCACTGCAGCAAAGTATCAGTGAAAAAAAATAGTTGGTGACAAAATACCATATCACAGCATCATGGAATAGTTTGGATTGGAAGGGACCAGTAAAAGTCATCTAGTCCAACCCCTCTGCAAAGAACAAGAACATCTTCTACTGGACTAGGCTGTTCCAGGCCCCACTGAACCTGAACTTGACTGTTTCCAGGGATGAGGCAACTACCACCTCTCTGGGCAACCTGTTACGGTGTTTCACCATCCTCTTTGCAAAAGACTTTTTCCTCATATATTGCATCACATTCTTAAGAAAATCAAGATTTGCTTCTGGGAAAGACTTTTGTATCCACTCTTCTCTAGAAAGACAAGATCTGCTTGAGACATTTACTTTATCTGCACAATTAAAGGGAATTTCTGTATGTTCTGTTTTCCAAATATATAACCAGGAAAATACTTATCTTCAATAAGTATTTTCAGTTGATATGGATAAGGAGGACAAAACATAATTAGTCCACTACAGGGTTTTGATACTGATTGGTTTTTTTTGTTTGTTTGTTTGTTTTTTTTGTTTTGTTTTTTTTCCCCCATTGCTTTTTTGTACCTTACCTCTTCTGATTTAGCTTTACAGCCCTTCAGTAGTTTTCTGAAACACTTCTCTAAATAAAAGATTTTTGCTGGGCAATCTGCTGATTTAAGGTACTCTATTAGCTGAACCAAAGCCATATTTCTCTTTGAATTCTGCTTTCCTCCAAGTATAATCATTCAGTCCTCTTCTAAGTAGTATACATATTAAAAAGTGTCTATATGTACGTATAGGGCCATATATGTGTATAGCTTTTATCACTGATGGCAGCAGAAGTTCAATCAACACACAGAACCAGGGCAGTGTGTGGGTCTAATTCCTGCAGCACTGTGTGTCTATGTGACAATGGGCATTTTGTAGCCAAGAGGACAACAAAGATAGTAGGCATCAAAATTCAAAGGTCTCAAAAATAATGGGCAAGGACACCTCAGTTTTTAGTAACTGCCATAGCCAATAATCACAGTGAGCATATTTTGATTTAATCTTTTCTCAGCCATTATCTTCCTGAAGAGGCAGGGCCTCTGCTTCCTAGCCACCTCCTGCTCTGCAGCAGTGCCAGGGACAGAGTGACCCATGCTCCAGGGGAGGTGTTGGAGCGCAGTCCTGGCTCTGCTGCAGCCATCTCTCCCAGTGCTGCAGTGCCGGGGTTTCTTCAGCTGGCTCTGCTGGGAGACACTTCCCTTCCACATTGTAAAAGTAGCTCTGCTGAAAAGACAGTGAGGTCTCTTGCCATATTAGTTTTCCTTATAATATCTGTAAAGAAAGTCAGTCCCTGGTGCTGCGTTTCGTTTGGCTTGAGTCCCACAAAGCATTTTCCTTCTCAGAAGACGAAGCTTCAGCTCAGCTTCAACTCAGAAAATCAAGCCCAGGCATATATTTTACAGCTCATAAGTGGTTATAGTAGATGGAAGAAAATGTAGGCTAGTCATCAAAATAAGGGGCAGTGTTACAGCTTTTGCAGCCATGTAATCAAAAATATTATTTCCTTTTTTTTGCACTGAGCTTCTTGCACTCTGTAATACACCAGAAAGAGATTTTATGTTTCCTTTTTCCCCCTCAGTTTCTAGCAAGGAAAACAAGTACTCTGCTTCAGCAAGTGAATCCACCCATGCTTGTGATAACATACAGGCTGTGTGTGAGAATTATTCCAATAATTACTGTTTAGAAGTGCTCTGCATGCAGATGCCACAATTGGACATTGAGGATGTATCACATAGTTATGGAAAACACAATAGGAATCTTTCTGTGAGTGAAATAATTATATTTTAGCCATGTTGGAACCAAATCATCTAGCTAGCTCTAAGTCTTTATTCACATGTAAAAAGATTATTTATGCATTGTAATGCACCCTTGTTCAAATAATTGTGCTGGAATATTCTATGCAAGTTTTTGAACAGCTATGTAATAGCCATACTGTTGGGCGACAGCAGTATCATTAGTAACCTGCATAAGTATTTCTAACCATGTGCAAATTCATCTTTTATTCCTTTGTAATTTATTCCAGTGTTTTCACCTTCTGTATATTTTAAGAGAAATTATCTTTATTTGAAACGCTTCCCCCAGCCCAAGCAGCTCCAAGCATAGGTTAGATAATCCTCTGCTGGTGTAGGAGAGAAGTGGCACCGTGCGCTGTTCAAGGCCCACCTCTGCAGGAGAGTGCAGGAAGACAGAGGGGTTCAGAGGAGGGCCAAAACACGGGGAGGATTGCTCTCCAAGGTCTGTTTGTCTGCAGAGGCACAGTGCTGCGCAACGCAACTGGAGGCCGCTCTCAAAGACCTCTTGTGCGCATTTGAAATACTTTTAATGAGGTCCTTTAGCAAAGGTTCTTGAAACCTTTAAGCATAAAAGTCCTCTGAGAAACAGTGACTGAATAAAAGAGAGGAAATATATTCTTCTCCAGTAATGAAAATGGATGGAAATATCCCTAAATATTTATCCTGTCTTTATATGGGGTCTCCAAGTATCGTCCTGCAATGACCCATTATTTGTCTGATCTGCTGCAGCTGTTTTTGTGGTCATAAATAAACAAATAACATTGCTTCTAGTTCCTGCATGAGTATCTTGAAACAGGAACATCATCAAAAATACCCCCAGTGAAAAATCTGAATAAGCTTGGCCTGTTTAACAAACAAACAACCAACCAAACAAACAAAAATGAGACTTGATAGAATACAGGGCAACTTTAGCATATTAAAAGACTTCATTGTAGTGGAGAAGGGCATAATAATAGGTGCACAGGGCACGTACATATCCCCATGAGGCAAACAAATTTATAAAAGGGAGCATGATTAGCTGCTGGAGTAAACTTACCAGGAAAGAGATGAATTGGCAGCCCCTTGATGTTTACAGGTTGAGACTGAATGCCTTTCAAGATGATATGCCTAAGGCAGTCATAAATTATGCTTTAGTCTAATTTATGTTACCAGCTTAATGTGAGTAAATAAGGTAAATGGGTGAAATAAACCTGTGACATTGAGAATAATCCAATTGTTCCGTAAGACATTAAATATCTGAAAAAATGGAGTAATCTCAAAGTCTCTGACTAAATCATTAACAAAATGAAGCAATGTTTGCAAGTGCCATAAGCACATTTTCAGATGGGCTGCAGAGCTTTCAGTATGTGCATGCAGAGATTAATTTTCTCACTTTTTATTTTGACCCAGGTTTTGTGGAAAAGATATACTGCATTTCTGAAGGTAGTGTAGCCATGCCAAAACGAGTTGCATGTATGTGCTATAGCACCTTTGAGAGGTGCATATGTATAGTATCCAAATGGAAGTCATGGCTTGAATTTGATTGCATTTGTTGTGAGGACCAGCTTCTTCTTTTGAAGAAGAATTTTCTGACTTTTTCAGAAGAATTTAGTTGTACAAAGATTTAAAAAATAGATTTGTAGGATAGTCCTTAGTCAAAAACGCTTAGCATCTTTTGTTCAGAAAATCAACCCTCCTGTCCTTCCAGAAGCTAATAGAAAGTATTTTCAAATGGTAATAGTATTCTAGGCAGAAATCCAGAGCATTGTATTTGCTGCCTGAGACTATAACGTAGGAGTTGTAATATATTCCCTAATTAAAAAAATCATGCACAGTAGTGATTTTAGTATTCATTTATTATCTGGACCATTGAACTATCTGAAGAAAAGCAGCATTTTCAGGGGCACAAGTGAAGAGATTCCCTTTCTATGTTTCCAGCAAGAAGGGAAATGTTTTTTGTTTGAAAAACAAGGACTTGCCATAACTTGCTACACAATTATTGTTGGACTTTACCTAAATAAAGGTTATATTTCTTGTCTGAAAGAACATTCAGGATTACTTTTGTGACCTTTATGTTTTATGATATATGGGTAATACTTCATAAATATAAATAAATAGGAGATTGAGAAGAAAAAAAATAGGAGATTGGAAAATAATGTATAAAATCTTACAATCCTTAACTGTGATCCTTAAAGCTAATTTTCAATCATTTGAAAGAAATTGGAAGACATAAAGCTTAAAAATCAGAAGCAGTTGCTCTCTAGTTACTTTCTCGTTGCACCAAGCTAACAAGTATAGGCTTTCAGCTCACATATATTGTAAGTTTCTGTCCATGTCAGTGACAAGTGGAGTCAAGCTGTCACAAATTCAGGCTGCAGAGATTTGGCTGTGATGCAGCAGACCCAGGTGGAGTCTGCAGGTCCCCAATTCAGGCCCAAAGTCATAAATTGAAACAGTCTTCTAAATGACAGAATACACTGCTGAATACTATATGGTATAGAATATATAGTGTTTAATATCCACTATATACTTTATAACAATTTGTCCTCCTTTTCAACTGTATTGTGGGGTTTGATGCATGATGTTGGTTAGTTCTTTCCTGAAGTGTCTATGCCTACCGGTGCTACTGCTTCTGCTCTTCTGAACTTTTAGATGCTATCTATAGTTCAATAACACTAAACTATAAAGAACAAAGGTTTATTTCTTCTAAATTTTATTAGACCTGCTTTACATTTTTCAGCCTTCAACCAGATCATGGATTTGGAATTTTGTGTCTTTTGGACTACACGTCTTTTAAATCTTTCCTACCTCTGCTCTTCAAAACCTTGAAACCAAGAAGTCAAAAATCTCTTTATGTAGTACAAACATGCAGTCCATTTTTAGTTTCTTAGTACTACTTGGAGTAGTACTGGAGATTCAAGACAAATAGTTTGGAAAACTATGAACCCTAGAAATAGTTTGGAAAACCTGAACCCTAGAACTGAGCAATGCTGCAGTGAGAACTGAGTGGTCACCTTTCCTTTTTTAGATATCCAGATGCTGAAGCTCCTTTACTGGAATTAAAATAAAAGATCAAGCATGTATATCTTCTCAGACCTCTTTCTATTGGAAAATCACATTATTTGTATTGCAAAAATTTCTGGTCAGTTCATTTTACTGTATATTTTTCTTGTACCATGGGTAATTACTTAATTAATTAAATGGTGTCTTTTATTTTATGCTACTATTTCATTGGTCTACACTACAAAAATAAATATCATTATTTTTATAATATAACCGAATTAATCATAATGTGTATATACCTGAGTTCTAATTTTGATTTTGTCTATCTGAAACTAATTCATGTTCCAAACTAATTCTTCCAGACTGTTTAACTCATGGCATGGCATTTTATTCAACAAGTGCAGCATAAAATGTAAGGATTATGTAGACAAAGATCAGAGGTAAACTCAGTGTTCCACTCTGCTGACAAAACTTGCTTATTTATCTTAAAATTCTGAGGTGTTATACTTCAATAGTTCTGTCTTACACCACAGAATATATTGAGAGTATTACACAGAATTTCTAAATTTTCTATGGAACACAACACAGAAATTGCATTGCCTTTTTATTTGCTGAGTTGTGTCTCACAAAGAAGTAATATGATACAGAGAGAAGATAGCGTGGAGCCCAGTGTATGGTTACGGCCTATAAGTGCTTTGGTTTTTCTCAGCATGAGTTTGCTAATTCACGTATTGATTGGTGTTCACAAACCATCACTCTGCCATTAGGAATCCAGTTACTCCACTCAAGCACAATTTCAGGAAGACTATCTCACCATACTTTTGGTTGGCACAGGATACTTTTCCTTTCCTTAAGAAAAGAAAGTAAGCCCATGCAATACGGGAATAGAAATGCTAGTTGTAAAAGGTTACACATATACATGTGCACCAAAACGTTTTACATTTTGTGTGCTAATAAAATTAAATAAGAAACTTATGTACATGTCTCTTAAATCCATTACTACATACAGCTTTACCTTCAGAGAAAACCAGATTAAGTCATTTATTGTTGTCTAACATTAGGTCATAAACAGTAATTTTTTTCCCTACATGATAAAGCAGCTAAAGCCATTAATCCTTATGAAAAATGTAAATGTTCATATTAGTCAATCAGAACAAGGCTTTGTTGTGCTCTCATTCTCTTTGTCTTTCAATATATACCTGATATATTATTCAATAAATTTTACATTTTTTCTTTCTGCACTGTAACTTCACTGCTTGAAAATCCAGATGTATGTTCTAATGATACTAGGAAAAAACAAGTTTTATTTTGGCTTTAAATTTTAAGCAAGTGTTATTACTTTCAAATATGAATTGCTGTCTATTTTGGATTTTTCTAATGGAATAGCTAATAGTTATTGATCGAAGGTTTGATGTTGTTCCTTACCCTAGCAGCCAAAGTACACAAGTAATTGCAATGTCACCTGCATTAAGCTCTCCAAAATGCAAAACTGTGGTGGAAACTAATACCTTGGTGTAGTGAAGTCAAAAAATTCTTGCATAATTCTTATTAAACCAAGGGAAGCCAGGGAGAATCACCTCAAAATGGCTTAAGATGATGTATTCTTCTATATTAAGTGAAAATGGAGGGAGGCATATCTGCAACTACTTTGGAGGAGATGTTTAAGACCTAAAACAATCTTGTTAATTGGTGATTTGGTCTGAAAAGCAGGATGCAGTTCAAGCAGGACAAATGGAAATTATTGCACTTCAGTAAGAATAATCAGCTGAGCACTGAAAGACAGAAACTGCCTAGCTAGCCAAAAGTAGGAAAAAAAAAAATTGAGATGTTTTATTGCAGGCAACACCAGCTGTCAAATTCATATTGTTGTAAGGGGAAAAAAAATCCAACCAAACCCAGCACCTGGTATCCTGGTTTGGTTATTGCACTTAAAATAAAACATTGGCCAGCTGAAGAGATTGCAGAGAAAAGCATGGAGACTGATCAGAGGTCCTGAAAACACGACCTGATGGAGAAAGGAAATAATCTGTTTCCTTCATCCAGTGACATGAAGGAATGAGCTAATGTTGGAACAAGGGATTTACAGACATTAAGAGATATTTTCAAAGATCTGGGGCAGATTGAAGAGAGCTGTTGTGGAGTATTCAACAATAGATGATTTTATTGAATGGCCCACACAAAAGCCTGTGAGGGTGATTTTGGCACAGTTGATTCTGACTTAGGAGGAAGAAACAGACAAGAATCTTATGAGATACTTCCAGTTCAATTTTGTGTGATTGGTAAATGTGGGTATTCCAGCAGGAATTACTTAAAAGAAAGAGTAATCTTAAAAAAAAAAAAAGAAGCAAAGAAAACCTGCTACTTTTAATTATTTATATGTATTTTAGTGTAGGAAGTTTTAATTTTTTTTTAATTATGACCCTTCTTGAATAGCTTCACTTCACCTTTCATACCCTCTTATTCAGCCTATGCCTTGCCAGTTAAACTGATGTAAAAAGTTACTGCACATTTTTCCTACACATCCCCTTCTGCATGATAGGAACTAACCAAAGATATCTATAAAGGCATTACTTGATCTTTCCCTGCATCTCTGCTTAAAACTTACCCAGGCTCTGACACTTACCCAGTCTTCAGTAAGTTACGTCTTTGAATTTTGTTAGAAAAATTGTTATTTTGTTGTTTCCTTAGGGAGAACCCCCCCTCCCCCCCCCCCCCCCCCCCCCT
>WEIT01023858.1:23156-40217 GCA_013389985.1 Dryoscopus gambensis | reverse complement strand
CTGCCTTAGGAAAGGACTACACATCCCATGGGACTACAGGAAAGATGGACGGTGGACAGGAAGCAGACATCTGGGATTAAGACTTTTGGGAGATGGAACCGGGTGAATAAAGAAGGTGCCTGGTGGTGAGGGGGCGGGGCTTTTTGGGTGTTGTGTCATGGTGAGAGGGAGTAGGCATTGTGGTCGAGGGCTGTTGTTGGATTGCTTTTCTGTCTGTTTTGCCGAGCACGGTTGTGGACTGCCCACAATCCCCATTCCCAGCTGCGGATATTAATAAACGCGGATTGATTTTTTTATATATTTGACCTTATTTATAACAAGGAGGAGTTTATTTCAGGTCCAGTGCTGGAAAGGGAGGGCAGGGTGGGAAGGGAGAGGGAAGGGAAAAGGAGCGGGGGAGAAATCCAGTGCAGAAGAGAAAGCCTCATGCTTCTGGGCACTCCCTTATCACACTTTCAATAGCCTTGTGCGCCCAAGGCTTGAACCAATGAAAGGCTGACAGGGAGGGATCATAGGCAGGGTTACAACTCAGGAATACACCATACATTTTGGAAGGAGGAAACAGAACAAACCATTCAAAGGAAAATGCACGACCACACTTCTCTCCAGGCAGAACAACCCCAGCTCTCCCAGCCTTTGCTCCCAGCAGAGTTGCTCCATCCCTCTGACCATCTTTGTGGTCCTCCTTTGGATCCTAATCACGGTTCACAGCTGGAACAGCAACTACACAAAAAGGTTATAAGCACTGGAGGGTGAGTATAACCTTTCTGAGACAGAACTGGTGAGATAAATCTGAGAAGCATAAGGGGGAGAGAATAAGAGTGGCCCAGTCTAACACCTCTGAAGATTAGTTTTCTAAATGTATTTTGTACTTCTGTGTGAGAGAACAGAGCAGTACAGCTTCACATTTTAATTTCAGAGCATTCTCATATGGAGAGAGGGTGTGGCAGAAACACCTTGTTCGTACTAGACATTAAATAGAAGCCTTTAACTGATGTCTACCTGGCACTGTGACTGCTGCACGTGTTGGAACAGCCTTGGCAGATAAACATTCATTATTCATAAATCATCATTAGACGTCAAACAGGAGTTCCATTTGAATAAACAAAACTCTTTTATGCCACCGAGTGCTCCAAATATTGTACTGTAGTAGGTACATAGTGTGTACCAAAAATGCCTGCTCTGAGAGGAAACAGGATGATTAAGATTTTGATTATGATAAAAGGTATGTTTTGCCTGTGAAAACTGTTCACTTTGTTTCCGGGAAGTCTAGACAGCTGTGGAAGAAGAAACAGCTCACAAGGAACATGTGTCTTTTTTACCTAGGGCAGCAGATATCAGCGCGGTTTAAAGAATAACATTCTCAAACAAGACCCGTTTCTGTGAAAAAAAGAAATCATGAAAACCAAAGAACTTAATCTTAGCCAAAGACAGAAGAATTAATTTTTTATTTAAAGTCAATGTGTGCGTGATATTCATTTATGTGAAGACTGACGTGTTTGAAGGCACAGAATTCAGTTAAAATGAAGAGGAGAAACCAGCATAACCCCTCAAAATTACTTAAAAATGAGCCTAAAGTAACAACAAAGCAGGATGAGAGAAGCCTTTTAGAACTGGTGCCACAGGGATACCCACCTATGATATTACACTGAGCCCAAATGGAAAAATAATCCGCCTGGCAGAAATTGACCATTTATGCCTATTATCTCTGGTGAGAGCACCAAATACATGTAAACATTCATCTTTTTATTCTGCTGCCTTTTAATCCAAATTTCTGATTTTACCCTGCAGTGAAGGAGAAGCTTCACATGGCAAGGGCACAAGGCTTATTTAAAATCTGCCAAATGGTCATAGCATCTGAAATACTGTTTATCCGAAACACACCTACTTATCATCAGGGGGAGAAGAAATTTCAATTTGCACAAGACTGGGCCTGGGTCTTGCAATGGTTTTAGTGCAGGAGTGACACCTGAGAGGAGCTGGAGCACAGGGCTGCTCCACAAGCAGTATTTGAGTGACTGTAATTGATACTGCACTCCTGCTAATCCTTCACCTCCAAGTATGTGTCACTCCCTAGTTCCCTTACAAACCAGCAGCACATAATTATTCTTGCTTAAAGCACTGGGCTGTTAGCATAAATTAATAAAGTTATGGAGGAGTTTCTTAGTAAATAATGTTCCCTTTGTGTATGATATGATGGGAAATCTGCAGTGAAAATTAAAGCAATGGCATCACTAAACTTCAGAATAACAGGCAGGGTGCCCTGGAGCAGTGGCACGGGAACGTGTCCAGCTGGGGCTGGGATGTCTCCAGACAGGGACACTCCAGGCCCTCCCCGGGCAGCTGCTCCAGGGCTCTGCCCCTCCACGGACAGAAGTTCTTCCTCCTGCTGGGCTGGAACTTGTTGTGGTTTATTTTATGGCCACTGCTCCTCATCCTGTCCCTGGCACCACTGAGCAGAGCCTGGCCCCATCCCCTGGCACCCTCGGAGGTGTTTGTATGGATTGATGGGATCCCCTCTCAGCCTCCCCTTCTCCAGCCTGGCCAGGCCCAGCTCCCGCAGCCTCTGCCCATCACAGAGATGCTCCAGACCCCAAATCATCTCTGTGGCCTCCTCTGGACCCTCTCCAGCAGCTCCTGGTCTCTCCTGCCCTGAGGAACCCAGGACTGGCCCCAGCACTGCAGAGGTGCCTCAGCTGGGCAGGGCAGAGGGGCAGGATCCACCCCCGACCTGCTGCCCACTCTCTTCCCGATGCACCTCAGGATACCAGGATATAAAGAGAGAGAGATTAGAGATATATATAGACATAGATATAGATATAGATATAGATATAGATATAGATATAGATATAGATATAGAGAGATAGAGATAGAGATAGAGATAGAGATAGGTATTGGTATATCTTGGCTTGCACAGTAGTAGGCTGCTAAATCTCAGGCCCTTCCTAACTCTGGCATCATTTTGAAGCCTGATTATCATTAATGTACTTGTAATTATACCATGTGTAAAACAGATTCCAAGTCTCTTCTTAATTAATAATGAACTTGGTGCTTTTATTTGCCTGGGACAAAGGTTATGAAATCAACGAGGAAGATGGAGATCCCAGAGAACATCACCAGGCTTGCAGGCTTCCCCAGCACTGGCAAAGTCCCTTGTCCTCTTGGCCAAGTGATTCAGCTATGAGTGGTTGTTGTTGTTCACAGCATCACAGTATTAATTCACAAGGCACAGGAGAAAAAAATAATCCACATTTTCTTTTACTGTAATGTCGTCCCCATGCAGTAACCTGCATCAGTTTACTCTCTCATGGATGATAATAATTGTGTTGTTAAATCCAAGCTACTATGAAATGGAAGTTTCTGTATCTAGAGCCTTGTCATAAACAAAAATCTTCGGACCACACCCACCATTGCTTGGTCCTGTCCCTCTTTCCCATCTTTCATTACCATGTCCAGATGCTTTTTGGATGTTTCCAGGGATGCAATATTCACAGCCTTTCTGTTACAGTTCTTGGTCACTCTCACTGTGCAAAAGTGTTTTATTTAATTGTTTATTAATTGAACTACTCTTTGTGTTTTAACACAACCGTTTTTATTTCTGCATATGCTCATACACAGCGTTTGACCATTGAGCAGTGAATATTTGGTGTCCTTACTGCTATTCAGAAATAATAATAAAAAAAAAGGATAAAAGAGAAGAGGAAAGACAGAGAGAAAACAGAGGAAGGAGAGGAAAGAAGGAGAAGAGGAAAAAACTGCTGGAAACATTCACTGACATTATTGAAAACCCAGAGGCAAAAGAGGATTTTCTATTAGTTGAGCCTGTTTCAAATACCTGAAAAGTGGAGAAGAACACAAAAGGCAAGTTTTAGTAACTCTAAACAATCATATCCCCACAGATTTGTTTCTCTCTGTAACAACGTGTAGCTGCAAAAGATTTATTCCCAGTCTTTATTCCCCCAGGATGCTGAGCTCTGATCCTCCCTGCTTCCCCCTAATTTGCCAAACGTGTCACATTTGGCTGACTCCCCGCCGAGTTACAATTTAACCCAGTGTCCTGAGGCAGCCCTGCACTGAATAAAGAGAAATTGTTGATAGTGTTCTGTTTCTGGTTAGTTTAGTACAGAAATAAAGGAAAAGTGGAAATGTGGCAGTGGAAAGGAGAAAGTTAGAGAGAGATTAAAAAAGAAAAAAGAATCAAGACAGTTTGCTTCAAGTGTGTGGCAAAGATGAAACAAATCCATCACAGATTAGGCTAGTCTCTGGAATTATCACTATTTTGTATAACAGATAAACACTGATTTCCAGTGGAATAAGCAATACCTAAGGTTATAGAAAGTTCATATATTATGTTAAAAGTCTACATAAATATGTCTGAAATGAGGAGATGGAGTGAATTTCAGAAACCAAGTTTTGTGTGTGTGGTACAATTCTGTACATTTTGCATTACCTTTTCTTAAATAATTTTTTGTCTTAAACCCACAAATTTTAGTGTCAACCTTAAATGTTACAACAAAGAAAATAAAAACCTAAATTAATAGAGCAATACTCAAAAACCACTTAGTTCTTATTAAGTGATCTTATGATTAAGTGGAACAGTGTTTGTTTAAATATAAATAAAATAAGTATTTATATTTAAATTTCTATACTTTAGAAACATTTATATTGCCCTTTGATGACAGAAATGTTATAAACATTGTATAAGCAACTTTCAGCCTGACAAGATCTGCAGGCAAAATTCTTATTTCCATTTTTTGGATGCTTTTGGGAAATTCTGAAACTGATTCAAAGTGACACAAACATCTGATATTCCAGTTTACATCATAGATAACAGAGGTGTATGTTATACTTAACTACTGTATCTTAACAAGTGAGATTATTAGCTGGAGTGACTTAGAATGCTATTGGGGTTTCAAATTTTGAAAATTACTGGTTTTACATACTTATTCTGAAATGCTATGTGAGACATTGAACTGCCTTTTATTTCCTTTTCCTTTTTTTCTGCAGTTGGTTTAAAAATAGAGAAGATTAAAGAACTTAAAACCATGGTGCCTAATTAATCAACAAATTATTTATTAACTAGATATTTAAACTAGAATGTAATCAATTTTGGTTAAGTTCTGAGAGCAGGATGTGACAAAAGTCAATGTGAATCAAAATGAAAGAAGGCTATTTCATATTTTCATATGGTTTGTAAAAAATCATTTGGACAAATTAATTTCTTAGGTTGCTGCAGGAAGATTTTTCTGAAGTTTTTTCTGCACTCAAAGAAGAGGGCAGTTTTGTAAGGGATATGGTAGACTTTAGTAAAATCACAAAAGATTTCATATGTGTTTGAAGGGAGAGAGAGAGATCAGGCAGGGCCATGGCAAATGCAATTAAAATCTCAGGTACAACATGTGTCATGTTGAAAAGGCACAAATTTAAATGAGGATATTAAAGGGTACTTCCCTCTGATTCAGTCAATTTTAGAAGAAGGAGGAGGAAAAAAAAGGAAGGAAAAAAAGATTAGGAGGGATGGAGATTCATTTCCTAAAACTGTCAGGGTTCTTGTGCCAGTGGTTCTCTTGATGTTAAGAGGATCATTTGTGTTATGCACCACCATGAATCCAATGGGATTATAAGGAATTAACTTGTAAAAAAGAAAGTGCCAGATTGTACCAAATTAGTGATTTCTCAAATCCAAGAGGAAAAGTATTTTTAGGAAAAGGAATCTAGAGTCCCAATATACAATTAGCATTAGTTAAAACTGTGCAGTGCTTACATGGCTGTTACAAGTTTATGAGACCAATCTAAATATTTCCATTGCATTGATTTCTAGGGAAAAGGTACTCCTTAAATATGATTTTTCCAAATTTCTGTCATGCCTAAAAGATCCCTGCAGTTTAAAATGTTCCAGTTTGTGTCAGTCTGATTACTCCCCAACAGAAGGCCTACGGGTTTTACATGTCCTGTTTCAGAAAATATTATACAAATCCAGACATTTGCCATGTTGTCTAATTATGAGGAAATATACTGAACCATAACTGTTCTTTTCCATGACTTTTTGATATTTTTCACTGTGACAGAAATAATTTCCTAGGTGCAAAATGAAACATATTTTTTGTATGGAGGATCCCAATACCTACCCTAATTTTCTAGAGTTTCCAGAGGGAGTACTTTTTGTATAATCAGAAGGTTTTTATCCACCAGGATCACAGGCAAATGAGTATTTATTAAAATATTCACGTTTACTAGGAACCAGGCAATGTTTAGTGCAAATATTCCATTAAAAAAACCCCACAACAAAGCAAATAAACAAGATATACAACACTGTCCACATTGCAAAAGATAAACTAATGCAGTATGTCACAATGCCAAAAAAATTTGGGAAAAGTTCTAGATTTCAGGCGGAGAGTTGCTAATGAAACCCAACTGCTACAGAAAAAGTGAAGTTCAAAAATCATCCTGTATATACAACAGATACTCACAAGCATAAATTATGCATTGGTTTATATATAATTCAAATTTCAGTTAGACTGTATAATTCATCTCTGTAAATGATATATGTATTTCATATAGCACAGCACCAGAGTGCTATCTTCCAGAAAAATAATCCCACAAACAGCAACAAGTACACAATGAAAAAACCAAGAAGAATCTATTACTATTAGGTTTGATGCAATTAAGCTTGGCCCAGCTGCTTAACAATATGCATGACATAAAATAAAGGAGTGGGAAAAACAGCAGTGTGATACTTCGGTGCAAAACCCGCCAAACATGTGCTGTAAAAGCACATTTTAGGAGCACTTTGGTGGTGTTTTCAGCTCTTCAGGCTCCACTGCAAAATGTTTTGGGTTCCCAGTGTAAGAAGGATGTAGAGAAATTGGTGTGCAAATTGGTCAGCAAAATGCTTGGGCAATCGAACACTCGCCATGTGAGGAGAGGTTGAAGGAAGTAGATTTTATTTTGAAATGGAGGGGAAAAAGAGGTGAGGGGACTTAACATCATCTTCCTAATGCCTATGAGAACATTCCTGAGGAAAGAGAGGCTTTTTACTCACATGATTTCTGACTGGAAATACAGAAAAGAGGTAAAAACAACAATATAAGGACAATCAGTGTTGCCAAGATAGGTTGTTTCAAGACTCTGTTAGTCAAAGCCCAGGGGAAATAGGTGTGAATTTTGTGTTGATCCTGGTTTGATGGGGTTTTGAGCTAAACAACCTCCTGAGGTCCATTCCATCCATGATTCACAATACTGAGAAAAGTGGTGAGGAAGATGAGGAGAACTTAAAGCTATTAAGTCCTTTATTTAAGTCTTTATTTAAGTCCTAACTACATGAGTGCCAGAGTTCAAGCACAGTTTCGTCAAAAATTCGGAGTATGAAACACTGAGAAGTGTGTGTAGTTGAGCTGAGTAAGGAAAGGCACAAATTTAAATGTGCCTATTTACTATATTTTTACCTAGAAACTGATGATGATATTAGTTGGAGCTCATTTTGTGTGTTTAAAGCCATGGTCTCAACCGAAAAGTTCAGAGAAAGACCAGGAGAACTTTATAGAAATATCAAGAAAAGTCAATCCTAAATCTGCTGTTTCTCAGGGGCTGGAATAAAACCAGTTTACTTGGGAAGAATTATTAGCTTATATCCTCCCTACCAGTAAGGCTTGAAATCCATTAAAGTTTGCCTTTTTAGGTAAATTCACTGGATTGAGAATCGTCTTTTGTTTAGTTGGAATGCAAAATCCAATAATGATTTTTAATTTTTTTTTTTCCACAGGATCTATGAGAGGATACAAGAAGTCTCTTTTGATGCCCCAAAATTCTATTTCCTTGGAGACATAAATCTTAGAAATGCTGTATAATCTGCAAGGAGCAAGAGTTTTTGTTTCACAATACAAGCATATCTCTAAATGAAACCTCAATTCATTTGCTGAACTGGACTATAAACACCAATACTTTATTTTTTATTTGAGGCATAGATGGACTGGATTAACTCTCAGACTGCGTTTGCAATACTGAGGTCTTTCTTAGCCCATTAGAAAACCCTAAATAAATGACTCTGTCTCTTAATTAAGTGGTTAAACATGTGTTCAGGTGAACTCTAGTGCAGTTATCTCAAAATGAGATCCTGCACTTCTCTTTGTGTGTTGTACAATATTTTTCTGATAGCTTTGAGTCCTGCTTTACAAATCCAAGAGCCTTGTACACAGCATTACATACAATATGCTCTGCAATTAGGCAGCATATGCCATCAAAGAAAACTTATATATTTTCCTTCAACCAACAGCAAGTAAAAAAAAAATATTAAAGAACAAACTGGTAGAGCATGGTTGTTTTCTAGCAGTTTAGGAATTTAGGGAAAATGACTAAGAGATATCAACAAACCCAGGGTACTGTAACATCTTGTCGCTTCTAAATTTGAGATTGTGTATTTTTGCCTAGAACTGATTGTTTCAATTAAGCAGTGTTCCCATTCTTGCATAATTATCTCCATATAAGTTGTCATTTTACTTTCAAACAGCAGACTGGAGACTACTTAATTCCTGACTAGAAAGAACAGTTGTGTTTTTAAGTAAACAAAGATATCAAGGACTGAAAACATTCTTCTGCTGTCTGCCAAAAACATTATAAATGTACTGGGATTTTTAGCAGCCATTCTATTGCAATCACTGATTAAGTGTGCTATCAAATATCACAGACTTACATATTTTAGGCAAATTCTAAGGATTTCTGATGCTGACAACTGTAAAGGAGATAAATGAAGAAAGATTACACCATTTCACTGTGTTAATGACATACTAAAGGACTCACTTGCATTTTCTGAGTATGTAATTCCACTAAAACTGAATTAACTGCTCTTATACTGGTTTTCACAGATATTTAGGATTCTTTATCAATCAATGAAATGAACACAGTACATCACTCTTTTTTTTTTCTGTATCAGAAATTGCAGACCACACAAGGTCCTTTCTGTTATAAATAAGAGACCAGATTATTAATTTAACAATTGTCCATTCATTTTATACTTCATTGTAGTTTATTATACATTACCTGAATGTTATATTTCGTCCTTTATTAACTGTTACTGCTAATTACTCTGTTGTAAAAAACCTCCAGTTCAGGGTAAGCTACTCCTTATCAGAAAATGCTAATGTGAGGAATGTATGGCATCCCTTACCCTTCCCCCGTTGCCTAGCTACGCCCCCCCCAGGCCTGTCTGAAGATACCAGAGAGAAGAAAAAAAACCAGAAAACCTGATATGCAAACGAAAGCCTAAAAGACCCTTGGGAAAAACAACAAACCCCTAGAAAAAAACAAGTTAAAGACAAGCCAACGAACTTTTTAAGAAAAATCAACCCAATTACAATATCAGTTGGAAGAGCGAATATCACCTGACCAGCTTTTGGGTTTCCTTTTTGATCACCACAAACAATAAGAGGGTTGACTGAGAACACCCCTGCTCCAATGAAGAGTTGAAATTGCCTTCCTGGCCACTCCCTTGTGAGGAGAGAAGGCCGAGCTTTATCACTTTGAGTGACAAAGCCGAATTCCTCCTCCCCCACGTCGAAGCTGGGAGCAGCGGCGGTGTGCGCAGCCTGCCGGGCCCCAACCCAAGCTGATCACTTTTAATAAAGGCTTTTAAAGGACTCGCAGTCCTGCCCGTATTCATTTCACTTTCTACACGATTCTTTTCATTTTTCTAGTGCCATATGGCCAAGGAATACACAAAGTAGTTTTGCAAACTACTATCCTCTCCTTGAAGATGGAGAAAACCCCAAAATATAAGAGGGGAAAGCAGGTATACAGTGAAGCACAAAATCAGAAATGAATTATCTACTTTTTGTACTCAGCGCTTCCAGTACAGGGACAAATTCAAACACGCCTCCAAGAAAGGCAAAATTGTAAGGTTAAGCTGAGAAAAAGTCAATATTGTACCCAAATATTGATACACATATAGTGACTCACAGCTTTCCAGAACCTGCAAGACTTTGGTTTGGGGTCAGGCTTCAGAGACATTTATTGTCTCAGGGTGAGGGCACCAGGGATATGGGCACTGGAACACATCTGTCTTGATAGTATTTTATTAGTCTCAAAATAAAACCAACAAAAAGTGCCTAATTTTGTCACAGAAGTATGACTCACTCTATTTAAGATTACATGTTTTCTTGCTAAATAGCCAAGTTTCAAAGGGATGGAGGGTAAAGAAAGTGAACCAAGTGAAACGTGACTCCTCTACCACAGTTGTGAGAAATTATCAGTTTTTTAACAACCTACATAAGTTGTTAAAAAGTGTTTAGCACTTACATACATGTTTGAGACATAAGAAGAAAATAAACCACTGACACCTAAAATTATAATACAACACTCCTTTCAGCTATTTAAAAATGCTTTGCTGAGTCAATCTGGCCTCTAAATGTTCAGGTATGCGAAAGTATATTTGTGTGTATATATATACCAGTTGATAAATAAGGGAATGAAAATAAACTTTGGAGTTGCCAAAGGAGAAATTTTGGTAAAATTAGGATCGAAACCCTTCATTTTCAAAGCAGCCCATGGTGTTGGCTTCAGGCTAATTGGCTGGGTGTTAATCACCGCTGCAGAGCGGTGACTTGCAGTGTTCTTGAGACAAAGAACCAACAGATCCGTGGCAATCTGTCCTTCTCCACGGCAATTAGCACATTCCTCTCTGCACCCAGGGGCCGTGTCAGGACTGGAATATGAAATAACACAATTATTTCTGCGAAGTGTTCCCTTACAAAATTATTGAGATGACATCCAGCAGTCATCTGGCCATTACCATGTCAAATTTCTTACAGAACAGAAGCAAATTGCTTCAATTCAGGGAGGAGGCTCCAGCCTTTTTAGCTCTCCTGGTGAATCCACACCTGACACCACAGGCAGCTGGCAGGGTTTCACTGCACACCTTCTGAGCCTCTCAGGAGGGAAGGGTAACATTGCTGGCAGTTTGCTCCTGACAAAACCACACTGAGTGGGAAGATCAGGCGGCTTTAATGCCAAAATGCAGTTTTCTGGCTGATCCTCCACATTGGAATAGCATTTTGGCTGCACCCTGAGTTCTTTGCTGGACAGTAAACATCTCCCTAGGGAGAAAGCATGTATCAAGCAGAGCTAATAATCATGTTTTTACTGTCTTGGGGGCAGTTTCATGGATGGGGAGAGCTTAGTTTAGTAAGAGCCTGGTCCCAGTAAAGCTCTTAAGTTTTAAGATCTTAGCCCAACCACATGAACATTTATTTTAAAATCTCAGGACAACTTTTACTTAAAATTAACACACTTAAGATATTCAGTCAGCTGTATCTCAAGAAAAGTAAAATAAGTGTTCGCATTATCTTAGTCTAAATGAAACAAATTACCAAGTTTGAATTGTTTTGTAGTGAATGCCATGGCAAACTGAAGTGCTGTGTTATAAATGCATATTGTATTGTTGGCTTTTCGCAGGTATAATGAATATTATATAGTGTTACGATAAACATTATATAGTGTTAAGATGAATACTATATAGTGTTAGAAATGCTTTTGCTGTAGCAAAGGGTTCAGCAAATATGTTTCAGCTACCTGAACGGGTAAGATAACCTCCAAGAGGACAGAAGATGGGGCCCACAAAACTCTTAAACAAGAGAGGCCCAGAGCTATTATCCGTTCTCTTTGTAAAAGATGAAGAGGCCAAGACTACTATCGGTTCTCTTCATAAAGGAGGCCCGAACCCTGTTATCAACACTATGCGTGAAGTATGAAGAAACTCGAAGCTGTTATCAACCCTCACTGTCTGGAGAATTAAGGGACCCAAGCCCAAAAATCAAAAGAAATAAAACCGTAAGGCCAGGAAATGCACGTGCTCTAAAAAGGTGGACCCAAGGCGTGTCCGTGCAAAACTGTTCCTGGAAAAATTTGAATATGCATAAAGAATAGACGGTAAGAACTGTATAAAAAGAGACTACCCCAGGTCTCAGGTTTTTCTAATTACATTAAGCCCATTTAAACCTCTTATTACTGCAGTGAAAATGTGTATTCTTTAATGGATCAGATAGAGCAGCTTCCAGAAGCAGATGAAGGTACTTAATTCAGTTTGCAGTTTCATTAATGCAGACTTCAAAATAATTTAGAGACATAATCAACACTGGCAATTCCCCTATGGTTTTATTAGATATGTCTTTACCTTTTTTTTGTTGTTGTTTTTGTTTGTTTGTTTGTTTGTTTTAATTATCCTTTTTTATTGCTTGTTCAAAGACAAAAAAAAGGCATTATTTTGAAACATCATATTGCATTCTTCTGATACACAATATTTGTAATGTAGCACATACTTGGAATCTGGAATCTGTTCTATTTGCTAAACTAGCACCAAGTTACAGATAAAAATATGAATTCTGTCATACATCTGTGCCTTACATTGCTTTAGGAAAATAATTGCTTGCAAGCCTCTTTCTTCTCATGTAGGTGTTCTGCCTAATTACTTGAGATCTATTAATATTTATCCTGGGTTCCTCTTACATCTTTTACAACCCTGAAAACATCTAGCAGATATAAAGACCCTGGGACAGCTCCTGCCAGTGCTGAATCCTACAGTGAAGAGAACTTTATACCTAAGCTGAGAGGTAGCTTGGATTTATTCCTCTAGAAAAGGCAATAACCCTGTAGTTGGTGAAGATTTCACGTTCATAAATTCTTCACAACAGCATTCCTGCCCATAAAACCCCATAAAAGGAGAGGAAAAACACTCAGATTTATGTTCTGATTCAGCACAAAAGTTTGAGAATTGAATTCATTGTCAGGACTGTAGAAGTTGTGAGGAGAGGGGAGCAACCACAAGTCTTGAAAAGCAGCTGCACTTTTACCACCAAACTTATCACAGATCATACATTAAAGTATATTTAACCTCAGAAATTTGCAGGTAAATGCAGTGTGAACAACAGTGAACTCAGGGCAGGAAAACAATCATTTTTCAAAAGACGATTGGATGCTCTGCTCCCTTACAGCCTGGATAGGCAATGGGATCCCAAGTACAGCGTTTTGGGATTCAATATTTTACTCTCAGTTATCAATTTCATTCTTATTTCAGAGAGCAATTTCGGTTGGAAGGGACCTAAAGGCTTATCTCATCTCATCTCATCTCATCTGACTCCCTGCCATAGGCAGGGACACCTTCCCCTGTCCCAGGCTGCTCCAAGTCCTGTCCAGCCTGGCCTTGGACACTGCCAGGGATCCAGGGGCATCTACAGCTTCTCTGGGCACCCTGTGCCAGGGCCTCCCCACCCTCACAGGCAACAATTCCTTCCCAATATCCCATCCAGCCCTGCCCTCTGGCAGTGGAAAGCCATTCCCTGTGTCCTGTCCCTCCATCCTGTCAATTGTCTCTCTTCATCTTTCCTGCAGCTCCTTCAGGCCCTGCAAGGCCACACTGAGGTCCCCCCAGAGCTTCTCCTCTCCAGGCTGAACAATCCCAGCTCTCCCAGCCTTTGCTCCCAGCAGAGCTGCTCCATCCCCCTGCTCATCCTGGTGCCTGCCCTGGCCTGGCTCCAGCAGCTCCAGGTCCCTCCTGTGCTGGGCCCGGGGCTGGGGCAGCTCTGCAGGTGGAGTCTCACGATACAGCTGCCCTTGGACCTACACATGGCACATACAAAGACAAAGTCAATTTCTTTCCTTTTTTTTTTTTTTTTTTGTTCAGGGGATTTGAAATCTAAGACCCATGCTTACATAGACTCGTAAGTCACAGAGAAAATCAGTTTTGATCTAACATGTAAAAAATGACATTATAACTGGGGTAATCTGCCATATTTTTCAAGCAATGTATGAGAGAAGAAATCTGAAACAGTGTTCTGCTTCAAATAATCATTTTTATGTGCAGTTGAAAAGCACAGGCACAGACTTGGCATCACTCAGAGAGGTTGACTTCAGCAGAGCAGCTGCTACCTCAGTAGCTGGTGGTGATGAAGGCTCATGATTTTTGCCCTGCTGTGCTGACTTTGTTTTGAAAACATAAGAGTTGGAATGTGTTGGAAATCCTTGTCAAAGGACACCAGCACAGAAATGTTTATGCTGAGGAAAGGCTGTGGGAGCTCAGTTGGTTTAGCCTCAAGAAGAAAAGGTTAGGGTTGATATAAATTCAGTTTTCATTGCCATAAAGGCAGTAACCTGATCCAGACGACAAAATAGGGCTCAGAGCAGCACAGCTGAGACATGAGAGGCACACAGGTTGCATGAAGTGAGGTTTCCACTGGATCTATGTATTAAGAAGAAGCCTTTTCAAGGTCAGGATGATTAAGTACTGAAACTGCTCCCAGAGGATTGGCAAAATTTCTGTCCTGGAATTATTTCCTTTCTTTTACTTCTTGACCTGTCAGGGCCCTGAGGGTACTAATCCAAGTCTGAAGTAATCCCTACTTTGAATAACACAAGCTCATGTGTCCTTTCTAGTCGACACAATTTTGTGATCAGTCCTGACAAATCCCGGGAACTCTGCATTTAGAGAGCTCAGACCCTCCAATACCCGTGACTTTTTACCCCCAGGCCTTTTTGTACAGGATAATATAAACATAAAAGTGAAAGCAAGCCTGTTAGAAAAATATTTTTGTGTTATAAACATTAAAAGGTTGAGTTTAATGCAAAGTACACTAACTAATAAAAGTGTTTGAGCATGTCTAAGCAATGTACAGGTTTGGCTGCTGCCTCAGAAAGATGACTGTGTATCTCATGGAACCACGAGAAAGATGGATAGCTGACAGGAAGAAGACACCGCATCACTAAATCAATGCACAGACCTGGTCGCTGCCTTAGGAAAAGACTACACATCCCATGGGACCACAGGAAAGATGGACGGCAGACAGGAAGCAGACATCTGGGACTAAGACTTCCGGGAGATGGAACCGGGTGAATAAAAAAGGCGCCTTGTGGTGAGGGGGCAGGGCTTTTTGGGGGTTGTGTCATGGTGAGAGGGAGTAGGCATTGTGGTCGAGGGCTGTTGTTGGATTGCTTTTTTGTCTGTTTTGCTGAGCGGGGTTGTGGACTGCCCACAGCCCCCGTTCCCAGCTGCGGATATTAATAAATGTGGATTAATATTTTTTCCCATATTTGGCCTTCTTTATAACAATTTTTGGGGGCTTCGTCCGGGATATAAATCCGCGCCAAAATGGTCTCGAGTGAGACGGGCCAGCAGGATTCGGCTGCCTGAGCTAAAAATTCCTGAGATCATAAAAGGACTGCTAGAAGACCCGGAATAGCAGCTGGGAACCCTGCAAACCTAGACAGGAGGACCCCGCCTTGAACAAACCAGTCTTACAGTACTGGTAAGTGTGGTGGGGGGATAGGGGGGCGAGAGTGTCGGTTCCACGGCCAGCAGACTCCTACAGGAGCCAGTGCCTGAAAAGCTGCAGGAAGTCTTGTGACTTGGTGCGCGTGAGCAGTGAGCACGTATTGAGTGTGGCGTGTGAGCCATGAGTCAGCTCTGGTGAGGGCCAGTGACCGAGTGGGAGAGGTGAGAGTGTTGGTTTCACGGCAGAACGGCTGACTCCTACAGGAGCCAGTGCCTGAAGAGCTGCAGGAAGTCTTTGTGGGTGGAAAGTGCGGGCAAAAAGCACATGCAGAAGAACGTGGATTTGAAAGCGCGAGGGATTTGAGAAGTAGACAGATTGAGCTTGTGCAGTAGAGATGCGCGCTGTGTCCAGAAAAGCGGATAACTGAGCACGCGCAGTAGACTCGCAGGTTGGGAAGTGCAGGCAGCCTGGGGAATAGATAACTGGGCATGCGCAGAAGACGCGCAGGCTGGTGACGTGGACTTTCGGGAAGACCAGACACTTGAGCACGCGCAGTACACTTGCGGGTAGGATAACGCGGGTAGTTCAGGAACTATGGTATTGCACATGCGTCATGAAGTGTAGTGTGCGCACGGATTACAGATAAAGAGGGATTCTTACTGGCATAAACGACTAGCACCATACTGGTATAGTCACAGTGCTCGGTCAGTACAACCGTGGACAAACACGGGCGGGAGGGGCGCAAGTCGCTGCGGACCTGCAGGCTGGCGGAGCGCTAAAGCATGCGAGTCCCCACAAGCGTGGGCTGGCTGAGCACGGCTGGGAGTGCAAGTCCCCGCATGATCAGCGGGCTGATCTAAAGAGAGAACTGAAAATAGTGCTGTTTTGCACGAGCGAGCATGGCGCAGGTCCCCTGAAAGATGGGGCCAAGTGGAATTGTGGCACGGGTGTTCCCTGGAGAAGAACACGTGAGGCAGAGCGTGGCACAGGTCCCCTGAAAGACGAGGCCAAGCGGATGGTGGCACAGGTGTTCTGTGGAAAAGAACACATGAGGCAAAGCGTGGTGCAGGTCCCCTGAAAGACGGGGCCAAGCGGATTGTGATATGGGTGTTCCATGGAAAAGAACACGCGAGGCAGAGTGTGGTGCTTGTCCTGTGGGCGTAGAGACCGAACGCTGTTTGTGGGTGGGTCCCCGCAGGGAAAGACAGGAGTTTTGGTATTGTGTCTGCAGCTTCAACGTGGTAGCTAATCTAGAACAGAGGCGTGTTTTAACATGGCTGTTGCTTTAATATGACAGCAGTTTAGGGCAGAGGCGTGTATAAGGGCGACTGTGGCTTTGAAACGCTGTGGGGGTTTGGTGTGGAGGCTCACGCAGACGCGGCAGTACATTTTCAATATGACAGCAAGTGTGACAAAGAGCCCAGCAGAAACTCGTAGAGTTAGCTCCTTACTATAGTTTGGCTTCTGTATTTATGAACCCTAGTGTCATAAGAGCGGAGCGAACGAACTGAACAGCTTAGGAGATTGCTAATATATGTATATATTTTCTTCCTTGTTTTAAAAGAAAAAAACAAACTTAAGAAATGGGTCAGTACTTGGGGAAAAGGGACCCACCAAAAGACATACTTCCAGGGAGCGCTTTGGCCAATATGTTAGGGGATTGGGATAATCACACGTGTTGGATAAGATAAGAATGATACACTATTGTGTGGAAGTTTGGCCAAAAGAGGCCATTGAAAACAGGCAAATCCAGTGGCCCTGGTTTGGATCCAGAGACAAATGGTTATGTGTAGGATTAAATAAGCAT
>WEIT01023855.1:105245-151425 GCA_013389985.1 Dryoscopus gambensis | reverse complement strand
TAGCAATACAACTGAATAGACAGTCGTAATTTAAACCTCACCAGATGCTCTAATGACTCCTTCCTTAATGTGAGAATTAATTCAATTTCCATGCAGGCTTTTTCCTAATCCTATTCTGAGCAGAGACAGCCAATTGTTTTAAATTCTGAAGACTATTTTCTGTGAAAGAATGAGCTGCGAATATTCAGTGTAGTGCACTTAAGAGCTCAGTAAAATACAACTTCATAATGTGGGGTAATTTGTATCACGTTCCAGCAAAGCATGAAAATTGTCAGATTTGTGTAAATCTATCACAAGCAGCTGCTGGAAGTTAAAAATAGAAGTAATGGATGTTTCCTAGTGAGATCCAGGGTTCACTTAGAGTTGGATGTCCCCTGTTGTAGATTGCCCTGACTTTGAGATCCTTGCCTTCTTTGATCCCTGTATGGGCCATTTGCTGAAGAGCTGGACTCAGTGATCCTTGTGAGTCCCTTCCAGCTCAGAATATTGTGTGAATCTGAGATTCTCTGCACTTCTACACACGTTTGTGTTTAATTACACAGAGCTCTTTTATCAGTGGAGTGCTGAGGGTGGTACTGCACAGTCCACTGCACTGCGGAGTGCTTCTATATGTACTATCTTGAAATTATATTTAAATGTACCTGCATAGTAATACAGGTATTCAGTTTGTCACTTAACACTGCAGGTCAGTTGGTATTAATTCCTTTAACCTATTTGGAAACAGCTTTTGTGATATTCAGCTTTTCTGTAGCTTGCCTTACTGCTGTAGTGTATGGAACACTTGGAGGGTCCTCCTCGGATTAGCTGTGTTCTGGCTTCTCCTCTCCGTGTCATTCTAATAAAATTAGTGACACAAAGAGGACTGATCACTTCAGGCAAATGCTTTTCCTGTAGCTTCATGTGTTGGAATGTTTGCTGTTTCCTAAGCAGTAATATGCCACTAGAGGTTGCCATGCACCTCACTAATTAGGCATGCACTTCTAACATTAAATGACTTTATTTCTAACATTAAGTGACTTTATGGGGCTAGAAACACCACCCAGTTTTTCTTTTTTTCCTTTTTTTTACGTTATCACCACAGCTGCTCATGTGCAGGGCTGTGTGAGACACTAAGAACTTTACTGGTTGCACTTTTGTTGATTTCTTTGGCAGTCACAGAGGTTTCAGTGGGATTCAGGGAATGACACAAGGAAAGGGGTTTGTGTCAATTCTCCTGATGATTGTAGGAGTCAAGTGGAATTAGGGAAGAATGTGTGCTTTAAAGGGATACAGACCAGAGACCTGTGTAACTTGTGCATGCTGTGGGACGCAGTAGGCTGTACTTGAGTGTCTTCAGAGCCATGCTGTACCTCCTCTAAAAGCAAAGCTTGAGACCTATGTACCAGCTGTAAAGGTTGTTTTCCTCTTTATTTAAATAAGTTGTAAGTAGTATACTTAGACATCAATGCTTTTAAAGTCTGAATGCATTGCTGTAGTTCCTAAGGTCTCACATCTGAGAGGAGGATGAAGCCCTGAGTTCCCTTTTCACTCTTCAGCAAAGTCTTCATCTTTCTGTAGGGTCAATTATGTTTCTTGAGCTACTGTGAAAATTGCCATCCTTAATGATATGTGCTGCTGTATTTGAGATGTTTCAGCTGCCCAGCCAAACCATTTATTTGCTTTATGGTTTTCTGTGTTAGTAATTTAATTTCTCTGGTATGGTTTCCTCTTATAGGAGTCTGATGGGATTTTCTTGAGTAAAAATATTTATGACTGTTGTTTAAGAAAAAGAGTACAGGATGTTACTTCAAACTATGCTTTCTAAGCCCATTTTATGCTGGACTAAAAATTGTCTTTAAGTTGTAATGTGTGAGTTTCTGTAGGAACATTGTATTGCTACTGCAATGTATTTCATAGGATCACAGAATAGTTTCAGTGAGAATGGACCTTAAAGCCCATCTCCTTCCACCTTCCGTTCCATGGGCAGGCACACCTTCCACTAGCCCAGGTTGCTCCAAGCCCTGTCCAATGTTTTCCTTACTGGTAATTGTAAATAAAATTCTTCCTTATACCCAATACCCAATTCTTCCTTATACTCTGCCCTCTGGCGCTGGGAAGCCATTCCCTGTGTCCTGTCCCTCCAGGCCTTGGCCCAAGTCCCTCTGCAGCTCTCCTGGAGCCCCTTGAGGCCCTGCCAGGGGCTCTGAGGTGTCCCTGGAGCCTTCTCTTGTGCAGGTGAGCACCCGCAGCTGTCCCAGGCTGGCTGCAGAGCAGAGGGGCTCCAGCCCTGGGAGCAGCTCCGTGGCCTCCTCTGGCCTGGCTGCAGCAGCCCCAGGTCCTTGTGCTGTTGGAGCCCAGGGCTGGGGCAGCTCTGCAGGTGGGGTCTCACCCGAGCGGGGCAGAGGGGCAGAATCCCCCCTCCCCTGCTGCCCACGCTGGGGCTCAGCCCAGGGCACGGGGGGCTCAGGGCTGGGGCAGGTCCAGCTCTCACCCACAGCACCCCCAGGACCTTCTCCTCAGGGCTGCTGTTGATCCATTCTCTGCTCAGAAAAATTTATGTGAATCACTGTGTTTCAACAAAGAGGAAAAATGTTTATAGAGCAGCAAGACCTGTGTGATCTGTGTGAGGGGCCACACTGAACCGAAAAATCTGAAATTGTTAGTGTCTGAATGTGATGGAATTAAAATTTACCAATTGCTTCATAATGTCATTTATTAGTTGCAATAATGAGATGTAATTGCTGGCTCAAAACTCTCTAGGCTGCTCACATAGGAAGATAAACAGATTTGTCTCCCACAAAGCTTTAGACTCTCTGAGCATTCTAGTTTTCCTGCCTTTTTTTCTTTGATGTCCACAATGTTTTTGGGAAGCTCTTTAACAGAGAGCTTCCTCTTTCTTTGAAGAATAGCAATGAGATAGTTGGAGCAGACAACTTGTGAGATGGAGTTTTCAAAATCGAAGGTGCTTCTTAAGGGCAAAAACTTGGAAGCATAATCCAGGTTGCTGCATGAGTGCTCCAAACTTGTTTGTTTTCTAATTTAATTCTCATTTGGAAATGTGGGTATAGAACAGAGGTGTTTCTTCTCATACAGGAGTGTTGATTTTTAAATTATAAGATTTTAGCTAAGTTGGCATTTCAGACTTCAACTGAGATGCCTAAATTGAGCAAATCAAATTGGGTAAATAGGGTATGCAGTGATTTTGTTAAACTCATCATTCTGGCATCTTTCTTACAGCAGGGTAATGAATGGGGTTAAATTAGAGAAGTTTTTCAGATAGAAAACTTCCTAAAATTGTTCCTTATTTGGGATTTGAAGCCCTTTGACACTAGGAAACCTTATTTTGAAAAACCCTTTAATTTCAGGAATGTCAGCTCCCAGTAATCAAAAAGCAAGATAACACTACTAGGATGTTCAGTGATTGATTTTTAGCAAAATCACCAACCTATACATTTATTAACACATAACATGAAAACTAGTTCCTCTCTCCTTTATTCTTTCTCCGTTGGTACTATTGGAAAAAGGGGTTTATGTTGCTTAGAGCTGCACAGCTCTGGGGATGGTATGAAACACACAGGTTTGCATCATACCATGCACACTGGGAGCCTGGGCTTGGGTAGGCTGTAATGGCACTGTAGGAAAGATCAATAGACAAGGTTTTTACAATCTGGGTTCAAATCTTCATCTCTTAATTGGGCCATTAAATTAAATCTCAGTTTACTGATCTCTTAATCATAGCACAGAAGTGTTCACAATGGCAAGCCCTAGAGAAAAGAGTCTGCTTCTGCTCCCACGGCAGCAGACATTGAGGGACTTCACAGGTTAAATTATAACGTAATAAACGATGAAGTTTCTTGGAATTAGTGCCCTGTGGCCAGAGCTGTTAAATACTGAGCCCTCTAAGCATCAGCTTTGTACTGCTCAATACTGAACCCTCTGAGCATCAGCTTTCCCATTCCTTTTTTTAACCAAAAGAAGGGAAGAAAGGAAGGAATTGAGGGTAATGAACAGTTTCACTAAAGCAGTGAAATCTGCCCCTGCAAATAACGTGAGTGGAATAGTCAAAAATCATTAGTTTCTGGTAGTGAAACTCAAGTATCTCCAGTCTGAGCTGTTCAAGAATAGCAGGTAATTTTTTGTCCTCTTTTGCATCACATACGGGTTGTGCTAGAAAGAGATTGTTTCAATGAAAGTTATCACAACAGTATGACTATTTCCTAAATTTTCTAAATGATATTTTTGACCTCAGGCTTATGGTAATTTTACTGGCAGTGCAGGATGCCCCACAGCCCTACTCTGCAATTCCATGCTTTGGGGGAACCTGTTGATACAAATGGTGGCTTTTAGTAATTCCTATCCCTGATTCTTTTCATGCAGACATCATGTCACTGAGATGAACAAAGAGCAGTTTCTGTAGATACAGCTTCAGGTGATTTATCTGCAACTTAACCAGCTTGTTTGATTTTCTGTGTTTGCTCTAAAGCAGTAGCTGATGACCTGTTCATTCCAACAAATTTGCATTGCCGTACAATACTCGGACTGGTGAACTTGTTACTTTGAAAAATCTGTATTGATTTTTCCCTCCATCCTTCACTTGGGTGGTATTTACCATGTGCTGTAAGACACAGGTTTTAGCAATAAATCCTCTTTAGAATGAAAGGCTGCAGAACTGACTGGTTGACTTTGCCTCAAAAGAAAGAATTAAAATCCTCGAAGACAATTTAGTGCTTCTTAACTTTGAAATAGTTTGTAGCATTTTTGTTTAGAAAAGAAAGCATTTATTGTCTAGCCTGGATATAAAATGGCTTCCCACTGCCAGAGTGCAGGGTTACATGGGAAGAAATTCCTGTCTATGAGAGTGGTGAGGCCCTGGCACACGTTACCCGCAGAAGCTGTGGCTGCTCCATCCGTGGAAGCACCCAAGGCCAGGTTGGATGGGGCTTGGAGCAACCTGGGATAGTAGAAGGTGTTGCTGCCCATGGCAGGGGGTGGAATGATATGATCTTTAAAGTCCCTTACAACCCAAGCCATTCTATGATTCCATGATAAATTGGTATTCTATTTATGAGAAACTGCTTAATAATGAGATTTTTTTTAACCCCTGTGCAGTGCAGTGTGTTGCAAAAGTGGTAATCTCATTTTTATTACGTGTTCCAAGTAGAGTGAAAACTAATGTCTTCTCAGAAAAAGGGCCTTCATGATTCTTATGCTCAGGCCCTGTTTGAAAGAGAACACTGTGGAAATGGAAGATCGAGCAACTTCAAGCCCCTGAGCCTGAGCTTTGCTTTTCACGTGTGGGCTGCCAGTAGCCGGGGTTGTGTGCACAGCAGGACACCTGGAGACGCTGTTTGAGTCGCCCGGTCAAACCTCGGGCAGCTTTGCGTTCTCTTCCTTGAGCTGCGCACAGGCACGTGCTCCCTGCTCTGTGTGCAGTGCTTTTTATACCCCTCATTCTCTGCTCTGTCACTGTTACTCCTCAAACCTACAGAGGGTCTCGAATCCCTGGGGTGCCTTTTATCGGGAGACAGAAGCGATTTATAAAGATCTCAATAGCGTTAAATAAAAGAAACATATGCTGGCCTTATTAGTAGCTTGTTGACCTAGATTAGCTGTGGGGAAGCTTATAAGCTGATCAGCCATTCCAAAATTGGGAGGTGTCATTGCAATTAGTAGGAAAAGCTGTCACAAAAGGAGAGGCAACAATTGTTCAGACAAGGGAAAAGAGACTATTAGTAGCAAATGGGCTCTTGCTGGCATGACTTAGGGATGTAAATAGAATGAAGTTAATTTTTTAAGAGGAAAGAAGCATCCTTTGTTACTAAGAATTGAGTGTAGTTGTGGTCAAATGTACTAAAATGCTGCTTTAGCTATGTCAACAGCAAGAGGAATACCCCATGTGGGCTTGCCTGTTTTTGCCTGTGTGTAACATATGGAGGTGAGGTTTTAGGCTGATATCAGCTGTTTCCAACATGGAAATATCATTGAACTTGGTTTAAGCCTGGTTGAACCTGCTGGGGATTCTGAGTTGGCATCTGATGGGACAGTAATACCCTCGTCCCCCATCTGGCGTGAGCAGTCGAGTGCCCCATGTGCCATTGGAAGCGTTTGCAGCCCAGGACCCCCAGGTCACGGGGTCATGGAGGCTCCCCAGATGGACAGATTGGATCAGTGTGAACCACGGAGGGCTACTGGGGAAACAGTTGCTTCTCTCTGTGTCAGGGTTTTCTCACATGGAGCAGAGTGGTTAAACTGTCTTATCTTCTGCTCTACAATTAATGGCCACAGGACTCCTTAAAAATGACGTTTTGATTGCTGATATGGCTTAAAGAGGTATTTAGTATCAAAATATGCACCACTCTGAAGCTCAACTTTGTACAAGGTAGTTTGCTCTTCCGTCAACCACTTTTTGTGTCTCTGCTGACTTGTATGCCACAACCAGCAGGATGATTCTGTCATTTTCACGGGGCAAGACACTACTACCACTCATTTGTCTTCTGCTGTCAAGAAAATTGTGTGCTATTTCAGAGTCTTGCAAACTGCAGGCCACTGCCTGCAAGGATGTGTGATTCAAATTAGCGTAGAGCTGAGGTGTGTTGAAGCCTTGATCCCTGTTTCAGGGCTTCTAGAGCATCACACATGTCACACAGAGCTGGAGTTAGGAGGGAGGAGGCTCCATGGTGACATCTTTAATTATTATGAATGTCCCATTCATAACTACTGTGCCACATAAGCTCTTTGGAAACAGTATAATTTGATGTAATCTTCAAATTGGGGAATTAAACTTTTCTTTTTTGGTGGAACCTTGAAACTACTGATCTTGTGAATCTCTTCTGGAGAAGGAGAAATATCTGAGGAAACCTGTAGAGAAATAACTATTTTTGCAATACACTTCCAGTGTTGTTTTACAGATGAATTTGCAGAGTAGACTGAGGTTGTTCTGAGTTCCGTCACTTAAGTTTTCTATGTGTTTAATGGCTACCAGAAGCAAAAAGGAGAAAGCCGTTAGCATTATTCCAGTCTTGCTAATGCCATTTTGATTTCTTTTAGCTGGAAAAAATGTTAAGGCTACTGAAATGTTTGCTGGGTTGTATCGCACTGTATTATTTGAGATTTGGATGTCTAGTGTGGAGGGTCACAGAATGGTTTGGGTTGGAAGGACCTTAAAGATATCTAGATGTGATCCTTATACATCAGAGGATCATCCAGTAAATATAAAGACTGCTGGAAACTCATATTTACTGAGACTCAGGAGTAGAGAAACTTGAATTTTAGTAGTATTACAGAAACATTAATTTTATATGCCTTAGTAGACAGCAATGAACTAAACGGCAGAAATGATAACTGAGTAACTAAATAATCCTAGAATAAATCTTACATGCTCTATATTTCAACCTGTTCTGAATGGACAGAAAAAATATTAGTTTCTCTGTCTGAGAAACTTCTGCCTTTTGATCCTCTTAACAGAACAGCTCAATAGCTGCCTTCAAAACAGAAGGTTTTCAGGGATTTGTGTGAATTACAAATTCAGATTATATTATAATCTTTTTATGTATTATAAAAAGACTGTTTTATTCCAATAAGTTGTCCTGCTAAGATTTTTCTGAGATTTAAAAAACCAAGGGAATTCTGATAGTCTTTTAGAAACTACTATTTGCCATTTTAGTAGAATCCTAGAAACTGTAGCCTTGTCTTCTCTGTTTGTTTTGAATGGAAAATATTTATGGGGCAGTGTTCCTTAACAGAAATAAAGGTGACTCAAGATAATTACTTGCTTGAACCTGTCATTTATTCTCAGTTGCAGGGTATTTGGCTCATTAATGCTTTATTCTGACACAACATGTACTCTTTCCTTTTTAGAAATTTTCTCTTTGGAAAAAGCTGTGCACTGTGATCTAAAGAAATGAATGACTAATGAACTTACAAGGGCTTATCTGACAAACTAAAATGGTTCTAAGTAAACATCAGTATGGAACAAAAGTGTAGCCAAAATGATAGCATTAATTATATATTTTTTTCCTTGTCAGGGTGCTCCTTATTTCACGTTTTAACTGATGCCATTATATATATCTAGTATTTTTCCAGCTCTGCAGTTCAGTGAATGTCCCTCTCCACTTGTGTGAAGTCAGGATAGGTATGAGTGGCCACAGCGAGGGAAGCAGAGCTGTGTAATACCCAAGTGACCTGTGTCAGCACCCTCCAAATGCCTCCTGATAACTTTCCTTTCCAGCACACATGGAAATTTTCAGTTCATTCAGAACCCACACTTCAGTGAGGATTTTCAAACAGGCTTTCTAATGGATTTTGGGAATAGAAAATAACAGTTTATGAAATTTCTGAGTCTCTTAAGTACTCAAACCGAGGTATTTCCCACCACCATGTATTTTCACTGGAGTTTTTGTGGCTCTCATGACAATATTGCACATTGAATCATCCGACATTTGTAAATGGAGGGTGAAACTATAGGTACAGGCAAAAGACCCAGGATTTAACAACTTTAATGTACAGCGGCTCTTTATAACTGTTGAATGACTCAGCCTTTTTAATGGTAATGGCCTTCAGCGAGTTTAGGAAATAACAGACTTTTAGGTAAAGTAAGTGCACTTAGTTTTGTAATGAATAAATGAATTTACTATGCAGTTGTGTAGAGACATGCTTCTGTAACTCGTTAGCTGTGTGCTAGGGCTTGTCTCCCAGCACCCCAGTTTGCAGGGGCTCAGAGGGATGGGTGGTGGGTGGGGGAGCAGGACAGGGGCTCAGACACCGCTGCCCTCTCTTGCCACTGTCTCCTGATGGAGGATTTTCCAGGTTCAGGCAGACGGAGATGCAAATGCCTGTGTTCATGAGGGTGTTGTAGCATCCCTGTAATCCCGTGCAGAGCCTGTGAATTATCACAACTGTCTAGCCAAAGGATAAAAGCACAGGAGGTTTCCAAAACAACATTCCCATAGTAGCATCTCTTAAGCTGCCAGGGATATGTGCCTTCCAAGTAACCAGTGCATCTGGGTGATTAAAGCCTTCGCCTTTGTCTGGAACATCAGAACTGAATAGACACTTCCTCTGAGCACTTTTGTATCTTTTTTCCTTATGGGTCATCAGTTATTTCTGTCCGCTTTTAGTATATAAACCCTTTTGTTCTTTTTGATGGAACTTCATCCGTACAGAAGTAATTTGGCGTCTCTATAGAAGAATCTCATATATTTCTCGTTTTGTTTGCAGTCTATCAGACATCTCCAGAACTTGTTTGGTTTTCATTTCCTTGCCCTCCTTCACTGTAAATACTTTCATGCATAAAGATAATACTCCTCTCATAAGCCTGTCATGTACATTTGGCCAGTACTGTGACAGAGTGCTGCTTCAGGGCATGGGAACTTACATCTGTGACACATTATCACAAATAATCGCTTCTTAAGTATTTAAATAATTTTCATCCTTTTCTGTGTTGTTATGGCACCTTTAACCCCATGGTGACCCCTCGCCACCAAACTGCTGGTTTGCAGTAATGTAATTTAAAATCCTGTCATCACTTTATGATGATGTAAGATACAAATTTAGGAATACTTGTATCTGAAAAGAAGGCCTGCAGCAATGAAGTATTTTTAGAAATCTGTGAGGATGTTACTTAGAAGAGGACATTAGGTGGGGATCAAGGAGGAAGGAAAGTTCCAGCAGGGGAAAAGGATCAAGTCAGGATTACTTGAGAACTGGCGTATCCATGTCCACAGGACCTGATAAAACACATCCAAGAGTACCATGTGCGTTGACTTGTGCCAGTGCAAGACGACTGTGTTGGATCCCATCTGGAAAAGTGTATCCAGATTCTGGGCCTCTAGATGTAGGAGAGGGATTGCTAAACTGGAGGGAGTTCTGTGGAGGGCTGCATGATGGCTGGGAGCTGGTGTGGGAAGGTGGGCTGAGGGCACTGGGCTTGTTTAGCCTGAAGGAGAGAAGGCCTCGGGGCAAGGCTATAGCAGGAGGTTCACTCAAAGGATGAGCAGCATTCCCATGTGTGTGAGGAGCTGGAGCCGGACTCTTTGCAGAGAAGGATGTGGCAGGAAGATGAGAGAGAATGGTCAGGAGGTTCCAGGCTGAGGGAAACAGTGCAATTTTTCGTGGTCATGACAGAATTGGCACAGCAGCACAGGCAAGCTGTAGAGTCTCTCTCCCTAGAGGCTTCTGACACCCAACCAGATAAATCCCTCCTCAGGTTTTAACCCTGCTTTGAGCAGGAGGTTGGGCTAGAGACCTCCTAAGGTCTCTTTCATCTTAATTATGAATCTTATATTAGAATAATAATTTTTTTAAAACTGTATGAAAAATGGGGAATTTCTTAAGTACTTTTGCTGTGCTAACACCACAGTGGCAGAAACTCACCCCAAGGAAGCCCAGAACACCTTTCCATTAATGTGGGTATGTCGATCTTTCAAAACATTCTTGGTACTGAAAAAGAAACAGATAGTTAGATTTCTGCTGTGCTTCATCAGTACCGTAGTTCATCATGTCATGAGTGGCAGTGTACTAAACAGAAATGAAAAGTTCAATCCAAAATTCTATTTTTGCATGACGTATATGGTATATTTCACTGTTGGCAAGAATCACAGAATCCTAGACTGGCCCATGGCAGGAAGGAATCTTAAAAATCATCTTGTTCCAACCCTCCTGCCGTGGACAGGTGCACCTTCCACTAGACCAGATTGCTCCAAGTGCTGTCCAACCTGGCCTTGAGATAGGCAGAGAGATGATTTGCCTTTCAGCTCTTTATACCGTATGAAATAACATTTAATTGGTGATATTTCAGGCAGAATATAAATCAATTCTCATGGAGTGGATGATCTAATAAGTTGTTGTTATCATGTATTTAGTGTTTGAGTACGGAATGTATTTTGGTTGGATTCGTCTTTGAGAACAGAAGAGTAGTGACTAATAGGAGTTCCTAGAACACAAGTTATCAAACATGAACAGTAATAAAATGTTTGCTGCATGTCGTGACGTTCTGCCCACGTGTACGGAGGTAGCTTGGTGTGTTGACTAACGTGTACTAGTTTAATTAGCTTATACTTTCATTTATTTTTCTTTTTAAGACTTTCAACCTGGCTTTCCTGTAGAGTCGTGTTGTAACATAACTGCCTTTTGAAAATACAGTGATTAAGTCCTCAAGCTCAGGGAAAGACGTTATTTGCTGTGCATTTTTCAAATTCTGCCGCAGAAACAATATGACCTAAATATTTAATCAGGCTTAGCAGAATTGGCTTTTTTTATTGCTGCAGATTAATCTAGTTTCTCTGAGCTAATACACATGGCATGTATGTCTTCAAGACCTTTCTTTTTCTCAATAAAGTTAAAGATTTATATCTCTCATAAAATCTGGCATGCGCCAAGAGGAAGATTATGAATTACAATTACTTAAACATTAACACTGGGAATTTTTCTTTTGAATCCTGTATATGCTGTTTCAGCCTATGTTGTATTTGTAGAGGAGTTGGTGAACACTGGTTTTTATACCACTTTTCTATTCCCTGCCGAATTTGCTTCCTTTCTCTGTTGTTAAGATGTTGGCCTGGTGCTGTTTACATTTTTGCCTTTGATAAATTTATTTTAAAATTGCAGTTGACTTCAGTAGAGAAAATATCAGCTTTCTAGTTTAAACAAATAAGGATGTAAGTGGCTTTGCATGTTTTGCTTAGTGCTGTTGTCTTGTTCAAGTCTTAAATTTTGGATTAAAAAAATGAATGTAAACTTATAGTGAATTTCAGCACTTCTTGTTTTCAAACTCTTATTTTTGCAATGTGTTTAGTCCGTGGCTGTAGTCTTAAGCACACTTCTTATAGTAATGTGGAGTTTGAATTAAATATTGGAAGTGATATGATCACCTAAACCAAAATAATTGTGGTGGCCATTTAGGATTTTGAAATTTTCAGAGAAACTTTGGGCAAATCTGTAGGAAAGTCTTATTTTTTTGTTGTTTTTGACTTTCTGCGTGTTTCACACAAGGTGCTTGGAGGGCTTCCAGATGATATGGGGGGTAACTAAAGCTACAGGAAGCTGTGATATCCTTCTGTGCCCTGGCATCCCAAAGGGGAAACCGCATCCTGGGGTGCATCAGACACAGCAAAACAAGTTGGTCGGGGAGGGGACTGTCCCACTTTGCTCAGCGTTGTTTGCTCAGCAGTCTCATTTCGAGCACTGTGTGCAGTTCTAGACACACCACCTAAGAAGGATGTGAAGGTCCTTGGATGCATCCAGAGAAGGGCAACAAAGCTGGTGAATGGGCTGTAAGGAATGTCCTGTGAGGAGCAGCTGAAGAGTCTGGGCTTGCCTAGTTTGGACAGAAGGAGGCGGAGGCATGACCTCATTGCTCCCTGCAGCAGCTTCCTGGGGATCACTAGATCCCAGGCAGGTGTGGGAATGGTTCAAAACTGCCCAAGGAGAGGTTCAGACTGGACATTAGGAAGCATTTCTTTACTGAGAGGCTGGTTAAATACTGCAACAGGCTTCCTAGAGAGGTGGTCCATCACGGAAACCCAGAATGGTTTGGGTAGGAAGAGACCTTTAGTCTTACATCATTTCAACCCCCTGCCATGGGCAGGGACACCTCCCACTGTCCCAGGCTGCTCCAAGCCCCATCCAGCCTGGCCTGGGACACTGCCAGGGATCCAGGGGCAGCCACAGCTGCTCTGGGCACCCTGTGCCAGTGCTTTAACAGGATCTAACTTGGTCAGCCCTGAGCTGGTCAGGCAGTTGGACTAGATGGTCACTGCAGGTCCCTTCCTACTGAAAATGTTCTGTTCTAGTCACACGGAAGCCTCCGTCTTTCCTCTGTCTCTCAACATCAAACTTGCACAGATTTTAAAGTGTGTCTTTGATGCCCTCATTTAATTGCTGTCATCAGAATACCTTTACTGATTGGGGTTGGGCAGACTCTTTGGAAAGAAAACTTTTCTTTGCCTTCATCAAATCTGCTCTTAATTGCAAGTAAATGTAGATATATTGGGTTAATTTTTATATGTATATAGAAATTACGTGTTTCCCTTACATGTGCCTGGGTATCAGGCAGTGAGCAGTGAGTACAGTAGAAGGTCTCAGCCTTCATTTTAACTTACTCAGGTTCAGACAAATCTAAAAAGCTCTCTGACAGAGGACCAGAGCTCCAGGATTACAGGAGATTGGGATGAATGGGTGAGAGTATTCTCACAGCAGTCAGATGAAGATGTTCACCTCTTGATGAGAAAAGGCTGTCCTTGCAGGGTGGCAGAGGAAAGGACAGCTCAGAAGTTGGGGAGAGTTAAAAGCAGGACCAATTATCCCTTTGAGCAAATTCCCTTTTAAATTTTTTTTTCTAGAAGGTTGATACAGCTGACTAATGTGGTTTGTTTGGGATTGTTTTTCCTTTTTTTTGTTTTCTTCTCTTCTCTTTTTTTCATTTTCATTTGCCGGCCAGTACTGCAGCTTCCTCCCTACCTTCTCAATTTATACCAGCTGCTGGGCAAGATTAGACAGTGCCAGGATCAGAGAAGGAAACATTAATGGGTGCCAGAAACATGAGTAGAAAAAATTCCCAAATAGCAGGTAGTTTACAGGCTTCTTCACAGATGTCAGGTTCTCTGTGCTGTCTCTTACAGTATGGAATTAATGTAGGTATATTTTTATTCCAAAATTCACATTATTGATGGTTAGCAGGTTAGTGTTTTTTCATGGTGGTTTTGGTGTTTTGTTCAGTTTTTTGTCTCTTTCAATTCTCTACCCTCATGTGTAGTAGAGAAAGGGAAAAACAAACAAGAAACCTATAAAAATACCTATGGAAGTAAATCCTTGGAGCCTTCTAAATGCTACTTTCTGATTTTATAAAGACTGAGTTTGGTGCTTTGCCATGATGCCTGTCAGTTTTGAGCATCTTCTCTTATCTTAAAGATGTTGTTGGGTTTCCATGTTTACGTTTCCATCCAGTTGATATTCTGTAATCACAGGGGGTCCCAGCTCATCCAGTATGAGAGATGGGGAACTACCAGACAGAAAGGATACTGGCACTTAAGTCTCTAGAATACTGATGCTGACCTCTGTTGCTTTGGATCTGAAAATTTTGGGGTTCTGTGGCTTTCGTAGCCATGGCTGTTAAAGAGAAAGAACATTAATAACTTGAAGTTTTAACAGAGCATATGGAACTTATATTTAATAAATTTAAATTTCTATTGAATGTCGCTGTGTATTTTTGTGTAGTGAGAAGGCAAAGGAGGACTTTTATTATTTTCATTACCAAAAATAAAGAGAGTGAAAGCTTACTGTTATATATGAATAGTTCCTTTTTTTTGATGGGGATAACTCAAGTCCACCCTAACTTCCCTGATACAGAGTTTTGTAACAGAGCACTCTACCTTTTAGCTTTTAAAAGTTGACACTCTCACGTTGTCTTATCAGAATTCAAAATGTTGATTGGATGACTTTTTATACAAGGAGATTACAGTCTTTTGAAGTGAGATTTAGTACAGTATGATCTACAGTTTTGTCCTCCAGGTAAACAGAATACCTGAATAATACACAAGCACACAGACACACCCCATCAATCAAATATGGTGGTTTTTATTTTTTGCAGTAGTGCTTTCTCAAAAATTTCAGTACTACATTGTAGCTGAAGATCGCCTTTTACTATAAAGTAAAAGAAATGTGCCCCAAAAAACATGCAGAAAACAAAAATTTTAGTAACATGTAAAAGTAGATGTAGCTGGAGACCTCATTTCTGGTGGATCAAGTAAACCGATTTCAAACTCACAGGTAGTCAGTAGAAATTTATGTCAATGTCTCTTAATGTATGTAGTCTTAAAGCAACTCTGCTCTTAAGCCTTGATTTTATTCTGATTTACTTTAGAGGATTTAATAACAGAGATGCTTAGTCTTCAATGTGATGTAAGTTCTGCTGGTCAAAGTGGCTGTGAACAGCCGTGGAATTACGGGATTGCATTGCTTTTGGTGTGGGTGTAACGTGAGACTTCTCAGTAGACAAGTTCAGCTTTGAAAGTAGGAATGGCCTATGCAGGGGAGTGCTGCTTGCACAATGTCACCCTGTGTGTGTCTCCAGAACCTCTGGGTGATGTTTTGGGGAAACTTCTCCTGCGTCCACCACATGCTGTGGCCTCATCCAGTTGGCCAGTTAAGCCTAAATACAGTGATGGTGGTTAGGGAATCAAGTATTGCTCTTCCCATCTATGGAGAATGTTGACAGGGGTCAAAGACAGGTGATACCACCTTACCTATGGAGCCAGCCTGGGACAGCTGCGGGTGCTCACCTGCACAGGAGAAGGCTCCAGGGACACCTCAGAGCCCCTGGCAGGGCCTCAAGGGGCTCCAGGAGAGCTGCAGAGGGACTTGGGCCAAGGCCTGGAGGGACAGGACCCAGGGAATGGCTTCCCAGTGCCAGAGGGCAGGGCTGGATGGGATCTTGGGAAGGAATTGCTGTGTGTGAGGGTGGGGGGGCCCTGGCACAGGGTGCCCAGAGCAGCTGTGGCTGCCCCTGGATCCCTGGCAGTGTGCCAGGCCAGGTTAGACAGGGCTTGGAGCCACCTGGGGTAGTGGAAGGTGTCCCTGCCCATGAAAGAAAGGATGGGATGGGATGAACTTTAAGCTTCCTTCCAACCCGAACCATTCTGGGATCCTATAGCGGAAGGCCCTTTCAATTTCTCGATAAATCTAACAAGATCGAATGGCTGGAAGGCATTTTCTAGTAAGAAACCTGTCTAAATACAGTAAATGGTAACAGTGAACTTACAACCATTTAAAACTTCTAAGCATCATCATTCTAAATATGCTCTTTAATCTGGTTTTGGAAAATATTATATGGCCTCTGGGTAGCTGGAAGGGCAGGTTTGTGGGTTGAGGGTGTTCCTCAGTATGGGATCCTGGAAATCCTTCTCCATCCCTGGCCTATGGAGTGAATAGAATAGCCTGTGTTGCTCAGAACATGCTGTGGTCAGGAAAGCAGAAAAGGCATAAAAGCTTAGGAAATTGCTTCCTTGAAGCTACCTTGTCTCCTGAAAATTATTATATCTGCAGATGAAATGCTGAAAGTGATTTTGTGTTCCTCAACTTCCAGAGCAAAGATAGGACTGATTTAACCCAGTAGTGAGTGTTGCTTAAAGCAAAACAGAGGGAGGTGTTGGTTTTGATAGTCTTGGGCTTAGAGCCCCACTGATTGCACTGATCAGCTGTTGGTGGCACTCTTTTTTGTCCTGTTCTTTGCCCAAGGTACACAAATGTTTCAGCCACATGTGACTCTGTCAGGTAGGGATTTAGAGAGACACTAGCCTGTGAAATACAGTTGGTTGGGTGAATAACCCCTGGGCCAGTTTTCCACCTATGAAGCCATGAAGCAATGAAATTTTTTGATTTAGTGGGAGTGCTGGAACCTAGAATTCAGTTGTTTGTTGATTCTTGCCAAAGTCAGCAAAAGACACTTAATTTCATAGATCTCCATGGGAAACTTTCCCAGTTTAGCACTCCATGGGTATGTCTGTCCTGGAGAGAGCCATGTCCCCTGGCTGCAAATGAGGACAGCAGAGCCTGGTAGGACCATCATGAGCTGACTTTTTATCTCACAATATATCAGGCTGGTTAAAGCACTTTCTGGACGACTTAGAATCCCAGAATCATTAAGGCTGGAAAAGACCTCCAGGATTACCAAGTCCAGCTGTAAGATCACTGAGTCACATCATCACGTCACATCATCACACTTGGCACACCCTGAGCTGTGCACCATTATGCAGTGAAGTATTTTCTATACGAACCCTATAATAAAAGTGGTTGAGGTTATATTTTCTATGTGCCTCAGAGTTTACCAGCGATGGAGTTTGTTGCAGGTGAACTACGCTAATGAATTTATTTTCCTTTCCATTATGAGTGGGAAGATATCCTGTGCATAGGCATAGGCAATGTATCTCTTGCTCCGGCGCATTCAGGGTTGCTTAATATCAATTTTAAATGTTTTATTGCTTGCTCTATAGTTACTTCATGGAACTAACTCTAGTCTTTCATGGAAAAGCTGGACAGGTCTTAATTGAGTAACTCTGTTATGATTAAGCATCGCATTTGAGCAACTAGAATTAAATACAGGAATACTCTACCACTGAAATCTCAGGCTGCAAGAGCGGTTCACACTGATCAATAATTCTGTGTGATTTTTTTTTCCCTTTAAGTCAACAGTGAGTTTTCATGAAAGGCGGCTAAATTTTGTGAACATTCTCAGTTTTTTTAAAAGGTAACCTTTGTAAACCAGGGGCCAGTCTCCTACATTTATAGTTTTTGGACATCTTGAGAGAGGGATAAAACTTTTCTTAAGATGATATCAAGAAAAAAAGGCGGGGGGGAGAAAAATGAGACACACACCCAAAAGAAGCCCAAATTCTTGTGTCTGATGTGTGAGACTTGGTGAGTTCCCTGTGCAGCAGTGACAGAACCAGCATGTGGGCAGAGGGGCAAACAGCTCTCTCTGTTTCTTGAAACTGTTGTTTTATGTCAAACCGCTCCATTGCTTTCTTGGCATCTTCCATTGACTCTTGGCACAAAAGTCAGGGATGTTAAACCATGAATTAGCTTTCTTAAAGGAAAACACCTCTTTTTTTCTGTTTTGTCTCCCTCTACCCTTGTCTTTCAGTTATACCTGCCGCCACTTGCGGAGATATGTGTATGTCTTGGACAAACTGTATTTCCCCCACTCCCACTGCTCTACGCTGCAGCATTGCTTCTCGACCCTCAGTGACAATGGAGAGGAACTCTTGTCTTTAACTTGTTCTCACATTCTCAGATCCTATGCTTCCAGGTTATTAACCTCTGCTCTCCATTTACTGCATGCTGCATGCCCTGTGACTGATCTGTGCATGTTTTCAGTTAACTGATGAATAATTTTAATTTCTGAGGGGATGGTTTGTGTCTTTATGGCATCCTTGATGTGATATCTAAAAAGTGTGTTAGAAATGGGAGTCTAATAATGGTTTGGGTTTGTCTTTTTAAATTTAGAATACAAATTCTTTGGCCTTTGGAAGCTTTAAATGCTTTTTCTGTTAAAGTATTTAAATCCATTTCCAAAGCCTTGACATAAGAACATGAGCTGTGATTCACAGAACTTCCATTGCTGTTCCATAGTTTGTTTGGAATTGGTGCAGAGATTTAAGTTGTGTTACATGCAAGTGTCTAATACTTCCTTAACACGCATTGTTTTATTTGTAATATTGTCTATATAAATGGCTTTTCAAGAGTGGGAATGATAGAGCTTTCCCCTGAAGTTCAGGAAATTTTCATGGCAGTTAATCACAAAATTGTTTATGCTGGAAAAGCCCTCCAATATCGTCAAGTCCAACTATTTCCCGGCCACTGCCCGGGCCACCACTGACCCATGTCCCCAAGCCACATCCACATGGCTTCTGAATCCCTGTAGGGATGGGGACTCCTCCACTGCCCTGGGCAGCTGTGCCAGTGCCTGTTACCCTTGGGGCTAAGAAATTTATGCCAATATCCAACCTAAACCTCCCCTGACACAACTTGAGTCCATTTCCTCTTCTGTCGGTTGTTACTTGGCAGAAGAGACTGGCAATTAAGAAGGAACTCTCTTGTTGTGTATGTCTGATCACTTTTAATTATACACAATAAGAATAATGAGAATCCATCAGCCCCAAATCCTTGTTTGTGATACAGAATTATAGATGCTTTACAGAAACTGTAAAAAGGGTGAATTTAAAAGTAAGTCCTACTTGTGATACCCGAAAGGTTTGTCTTAGCTGTTTACTCCAAGTAAAACTTTAAGTTTTACTATTTCATTGCTGATGGTGTGGATAATTAAATATATTAACCAAGATCCTAGAAGCTTTGGGAAAACAAGGAAAAAATTGCGTGACAAAATTGATCAGAGCATGGAAAGCATCCAGGGTGGAAATGCAGCTTCCCAGCTAAGCCAGCATACAATAGCAAGAGACCACACAGTAAACATAAGTAAAACCAGCTTGATTGTCAAGGGAAGAAAATATGGCATGCAAGCTGAAATAGCTCTTTTTGTACAAAAGAAAAAATTTTATAGTAGTACATAATGATGGAGAATTACTCTGAAGATCTCAACAGGAGATGAAAATCTAGCTGTCCCAGGGGCATTCTCCAGATTAATTTGGAACAGGGATATGGTATTAAAGTAGTCAAAAGCCTGAGATTTCAAAGGCTTATTTAAAAATGAATACTAATAATCAGGGCAGTCCACACTGAAATCTTCTTTTAGCAGTAATATTTTATATGTAGGGATGATATCCTGAAAATGTAAAAGAAATAGTGTAATTCTCCCAGCTTGTTCCCATGAAATTTTGGTAATTCTGTACAGCAATAGCACTACACATTAAGTTGACAGAATCATCCTTGGAAGACTAAGTGCTACTCCATGGATATTGCATCTTTCAGATGTTCTGTGGATGAAAATAAGCACTGATAACACTATATGTGTTTTCATGTAACATGCCTGTGAAGTTTTTAGAGCAAAAATGTTCATCTAGTTATTCCCCGTACCAAAACTGATGGAGAAATTTTTTACTGGTATCACTTTCTGAAATGGGACTTACGCATCAGTTGAGATATATTAGAATACATCAATCTGGGAGATTGTAAAATCTCAGATTTTCATTGCAGGTTATCTTTTTCTGAGATAGGAGGAGAACAGAGGATTTGAAATTGAAAATGCTGCCATAAAAATATAGAGGTATCAGTTTTAATGGCTAATTCTTTACTGTTATTTTGATACTGGATGATTAGAAAAGTTGTATGCTCAGGAAATTTGCCTGTCTAGGTCTGTAAATAGCATCAAATCCAGCAGCTTAAGTGAGGTGTCAAAAGTTTTTTGTGTGAATCCATGCATCCATCCTGTATTAAATACTGCAGTGTTTTATTGTGTGATCAGCCTGTTTAGAGAAGAGATGGAATTTATAAGTTACTAAAGGCAGAGGATAGTTAATTACTTTGATTTATAAATCACTACCCTTCTGTCCAGTGCTCCTGGCAAGGAATATAAAACTTAGCCTTGAGCAGCAAATCTCTAAAGATGCTTTGATACCCACAGATGGTGTTGCCTGTCTTTGTACTTACCAAAGACTTATAGTTTTCATTACTATTTTGGTACATTTCATGTGCAAATATATTAATGTTTGGATGAAATGTGTTCAAAAGCAGCATGGGCAGCAGGGATGGGGGGATTCTGCCCCTCTGCCCCGCTCGGGTGAGACCCCACCTGCAGAGCTGCCCCAGCCCTGGGCTCCAACAGCACAAGGACCTGGGGCTGCTGCAGCCAGGCCAGAGGAGGCCACGGAGCTGCTCCCAGGGCTGGAGCCCCTCTGCTCTGCAGCCAGCCTGGCACAGCTGCGGGTGCTCCCCTGCACAAGAGAAGGCTCCAGGGACACCTCAGAGCCCCTGGCAGGGCCTCAAGGGGCTCCAGGAGAGCTGCAGAGGGACTTGGGCCAAGGCCTGGAGGGACAGGACCCAGGGAATGGCTTCCCAGTGCCAGAGGGCAGGGCTGGATGGGATCTTGGGAAGGAATTGCTGTGTGTGAGGGTGGGCAGGCCCTGGCACAGGGTGCCCAGAGCAGCTGTGGCTGCCCCTGGATCCCTGGCAGTGTCCAAGGCCAGGTTAGACAGGGCTTGGAGCCACCTGGGGTAGTGGAACGTGTCCCTGCCCATGGCAGGGGGTGTGATAATACGTGGTCCTTCAGGTCCCTTCCAACCCACACCATTCTGTGTGTGTAAGGTTTTCACCTGGTGAAAACACACAGGCATGGTGACATGCCACACAGGCACACCACACCCCGTACTTACTGGACAGCCAACACTGGTTAAAGCAGGGAGGAGGAAATGCTAGATAGCACATATTTTGCTATCCCACAGGGAGCAAGCCCAGAGCACCAGTTTTCCAGGCAGCTTTCACTGGGATTTAGTGCCAGTGTTGCTTTCAGTCTCTTGCAAATTCTAGAAACATAGTGGATACAATACACGTTTTATTAGGCACAGTATTAGCATGGCATAAATATTGAGCCTGAGTTTGTGATGTGAAATTTCTAATATCTAATAATTTTCTTATGACTGTGCTATATATTGTTTATGGCAGCAAGTGTGCTTTGTGATGTGAGGTATGTTTGCCACTCTTATTGTTTCCTTTTGCATTGCATGTTCATCGTGTGATGTTTTAATGCTCGTATGTGTTCCTGTTTTGTTTTAAACCTCTTTGCGTTGCAGTCAAGCTCGGGAAAATTGCTTTTGAAGGCAGACTGGCTTAGTGCATGTACTAGCAAAGAGGCAGCTAACAAGCAATGATTAGTTCTGGGATGCTGAACAAATTCTGGACAGTTTTAGTTTCATAGTGAGCTTGACGCTGTGTGTGAAAGCAGGAAATGCAGTTTTGCTGAGCCTTGTAAATTGGGTAAATATGTCTTAAAGTAGCAGAGGTAAATTTTATTATGGATTAATTTAAATTAGGGGGTGTTTCCCAGATAAAAAAGACTAAGAAATACAATATCAAATTGACATTTAGTTTACCCATTTTGCTTATCTTTTATTTCTTAATGCTGGGTTTGTTTAAACAGCAAAATGTATCTCATAGGATTACAATGCTCCCTTTCAGAAGTGTTCTGGCACATTGTATGGAGAATCAGCTTTGCAGCCATCCTTCTTCCATGCCATCTGAGTCAATGGAATTATGCAATTACATTCATTTAAGAATGTGCCGCCTTAGCAGGATCAGGGCCTTGGAGGTTAGCTTTGAGAAATGCTGCTAATTACCAGAAACGGTTCTGCTGCTGCAACCTGATGCTGAAGTGCTGCTTAAAGCCAACTTGAATTCATTATCCAGTTGCCAGTTCCTTTTTCCTTGGAGTGTGAGCTGTGCTGGGGCATAGGGCCTGGATCCCAGTCCTTTGTCCTGGTATGGATTACTGACCTGACACTGCAGGAAAGGTGTCAAGGTATCATCCTCAAAAACAGCTTAAACATTTGCAACTCTGATATATTTTCTTTGACTTTAGTCTGTGAAGGGAAGGTGGGGAAAAACATGAGGCAAATATGTTTATTATTGAACCTTAAATGGCTTTTGCATGGATTAATGCTATGTGTAGATGCACAGCAATTCGTATTCTTTCAAATGGGGTCTGACAGATGTGAGTTCTTTTTCTCTGATAATCCTGAGCATTTGTTGCCATTGAGTTTTTAGGCAGTTAGTGTAAAAAACTCACCCTAGGTTAGTGCAAGTAAAATAGTCAGTATATCAGCCTTGCTTAGAGTCATTAAATGCTTTGGGTTGGAAGGGACCCTAAAGTCCACCCCATTCCACCCCCTTCCAGGGACACCTTCCACTAGCCCACATTGCTCTAAGCCCCTTCCAACCTGGCCTGGAACACTTCCAGGGATAGGACAAACATTGATCCTTACTCCACAGTGAGCTTAACCTGTCAGAGCTTTTATGAATGGCCCCACATTTGTCACAGGATTAGAAGTAGAGTAATGAAGATGGCAGAATCTGGATCTGTCACAGGCAAGAACCAGCTTCACTTCATTTATCACTAAAGCAAACTATTTTTGGAATGGTAGATAGCATAGTTTAAAATATTCTTCCCCAAAGAAAAATTTATTTCTCCAATAGATGTAAAAATGTGGTAGATTTAAGCACTTTTCAGAAATAAACAAACTTGGAATTTTTTTTTTTACAGTACTGACTAAAATCATTCTTTATCTGCAGGACATTTAATAAGATTCTGCACTTTGCTTCCAAGGTTGGCATTTGGCCAGTGATCTGTGGGTCTTTTTCCATCTTTTTTTCCTTTCTGTTCCCCCAAACACCATTCAGTGACCTCTGCTCAGCATGCAGCCAAGCTGAGAGGCTGATGGGACCTGGATTGGTACCATTCAGGGATTGCAGTGTCATTGTGATATCAGAGAGTATCATTATGGGTGGGTTGGGAATTTTTTCTTGTTTTGGAAACATATGGCATAATTTCTCCAGCCTTTAATGTCAGAGTTGGAAATGGTACCTTTTTGTGACAACGAACAAATTTTTTTGTCTTGTGCCACTGATAAATTCTAACTGCCACCATTACCAGTGTTTAACCTGAAGTCTCAAAGGTGGTCATTTTCCTACTGGGTTTGATATGCACAGTTTTACTTTTTATTTTCAGTGCCTGCCCAGTGCTGTGAGTTGCTGTAATAGTCAACCAGTAGTCATCGATTTCAGTGGTTATGGCGTATTTTAAACTTTAGTCTTAGGCAGACCGTGGAACAGCTGACAGAATTTAATTAACTCACTTAAGAAGTAAATAGAAGTAAGAACAAGTGAAAATTGCAAAGGAAAAAAAGGCAATCAAACTGCATTATTATTTCTTCAAGGATTCAGGCTGATTTGTTGATATCCATGTGCTGAGATTTCTCTAGAGTGGCCTGTAAATTTCTATGGAAACTCGGTTTTCTGAGCTTCTGTGCAAAATGGTTTGGGGACTCGGTTTCTGAGCTGGGGATACAGGTCAGGAGATGAGGCTTTTTTTTGGTTGCTGAGTTGCTGTGGAACAACATTTCCCCAAAATCCAGCTCATTTAAAAATTTTTCTTTGGAGGTAAAAATAGAATTAAAAAAAAAAAATAAAGGTCAAAGGTCTGTTGAATGAATGTAATTTAATATTTTATCGCTTTGTGATTGTGATTTTTAGTCAGCTGTTCATAATTTTATTGAAGGCTTGGAGTTGTTTATTATGAAAGGATCACTTTACACTCAGCATCGAGTGACTTGGCAGAGCAGAATTGTTTATAAATAATTCTATTACAGACTATTTATCTTTGTACTGCACAGCATAATGATCAAGAAACCAGTGAGATATAAAATCAATTCACTGGGTGAAGAATTGCCTGGCTTGCAGGTCTCAAATACATTTTAACTGGATGGTTATCAAGTGGGTGCATGTCTAGTCGAAACCCTCTGCACTAATTTATTAAGTCCTGGCCTATTTAAAATTAGGTATCAAAAATTTTTAGGGAAGGAGTGATCAGTGAAGAGGAGAGATTGCTGATACAAAAATGTAATCATCTAAGCTTGATGAAAGCAAGGCATATTTTCATAAAGCTGGTGGAGTTCCATGCACATAGATCATGCTCCAAGATAAAAGGTCCGGGTTGACTTTGAAAGAAATCAGAAGTACGCCATGGCATTTTTATGAGTATACTTCTTAAATTATTTAGGAGATTAAGGGTAAATAAATCCTTCAATAAGGGGCTCTTTAATAAGGTATGTCAGGGGAGGTTTCACTTGGAGATCAGGAAAAGGTTCTTCCCCCAGAGGGTGCTGGGCACTGCCCAGGCTCCCCAGGGCATGGGCACGGCCCCGAGGCTGCCAGAGCTCCAGGGGTGTTGGGACACCACTCCCAGGGATGCCCAGGGTGGGGTTGTTGGGGTCTGTGCAGGAAGAGGAGCTGGACTTGGATGATCCTTGTGGGTCCCTTCCAGCTCAGGGTATTCTGTGATCCTATGTAAAAGTACAATGCACTCCAGTAGCTGGAAAGCAAACCCAGCTGAGACTGGTCCATCTTTTTTTTACATGTTGTGTGAGTCACTGGAATAGTTTAACAAGGGCTCTGGATTTCCCTAGATTGGAATTTTTAAATGAGATTGGATGCTCTCCTAAAAGATATGTCCAAGTCCAGCCAAAGCTATTGGACTTGAAGGAGGAAGTAGCTGAGGGAATTCTTATGCCTTGTGTCAGATGAGTGGATCAAAGTGGCTTCTTTTGGCATTAAAGTGGAAGTTACAGGCAGATTGCCATGCAGGATTTTATTGATTTGTTTGCGTTACAGATTTCTTGAAAAGGCTGCATTTTGATTTGGAATTTTCCCATTAAAAATGTTATCTTCTCAGGTTCCCCAGGTGATTTGACCGAAATAGTATAAAACAGCACAGGTTGCCAAACCCCTACATTCTCATGTACAAAAAATGAAGATGAAACGGGAAAAATTGCAAGAGTGGTGTTCTTTCTCTATAATAAACTTTATTCCTCCCACCCTGGTAAAAATCCATCACAGGCATGTTCTAGACGCATCCTACCACATTAGCATGTAAAGCTAAAACACATCTCCATCAGTCAGAATTATTTTTAATTGGATGCTTATGAGCCCACATTCCCATGAGATGAAACTGGAACAAAATTACTTTCACACATTTCCATTGTAGCAGTATGTTCAGAGTCCGGGGGTTTTGCGTTCCTACGTAACGTCTGGCATTTAATCAGCACTGGGAGGGTGTCTTATTCTTTGGTAAGTATGTAAATAAGCTATTGTTTTGGAAGTAAAAGGAGAAAAATGCCATAGCTTGCCCGAAGAGTTCAGGAGAATGCTAACAAAATGCGTGTCAGGCTGGATATACTGAAACAGCTTATAGCTGAAAGGAGAAAGAATTTATGCTTATCTCAGCCAGTTTTATCCTTAAACTAAAAAATCTTGCTGAGGTCCAGCCCCTGTGTAGTCTCTGCTGACTTGCCTGGGTGCACCTCTCCAGCAGCTTCCTTAAGTCACTGCCGCTGGCAGCAGGGAGTGCCCTACAGGGATTCTTGGCTTCCTCCATCTAGGTGGTGCACTGCTGTCTGTTTTGATTTCCCAAACAGCATTGCCTGAACTTTGAGTAGCAAAAGCAGCTTAGTAAAATGTTTAATTATTGCCTAAATATAGAAAATTATTCACTTAGAAAATATGTTACTGATTCAAAACATCTTCCTATTTGTCAAATTAAAGGAAGTATTGACTGCAGCTAGAGTTGTCATAATTGATAATTTTGTAGCATGAGAATTTATATTATTTTTTCTCTTTTAAGTAGGAGTATCTACATCTTGATATCAGTTGAGAACTAAATGTTTAAACCACATACACGGGTCTCCTGAGAGAGATCTGGGTGTCTACCTGGAACTGGGCAGTACCCTCAGTACTAAAATATTTCAAAGAACCTTGCAAACCTTGAGTAACAAATGATTCACAGGAAGAACAGTGGAGCAAACATCTTTGCAGATGTCTCCTGGAGACAGAGACGGATGAACTTAAAGGGATTCAAATCATGCATATGAACAGTTATGATGAACTAATTTTAATTTTTTGTCAAGGACTCTGGAGAACAGAAGCAAGAGATTAATTTTGTTAATGTAGAGGGCAAGAGGTTTAAAGTTTTAGGCTTTTAAGACTGGATGCAAAGTGTCCCATAAAACATATAAAATTTTAGTTCAGTAATAATTTTTAATCAATAACCCCAAGAATCAACAGTGGTGTTAAAAACGAGAGAACCTCACAACATACTCGTAGCTTCATAGGAGGCTTTCACTTAATAATTTCATGATTTGGTTAGTGGGATGCTGTGCAGAAGAAGGATGGCTGTGTGGTCTGATGATGTGGGGCTGGTATGTTAGTTGAAAAATGATGACTCCAGGAGATAAACCTTATATAGTAAAACCCAGGGGTTTTTCCAGTAATCCCAAATTGTCTCAAAGCAGATGTTCTGATATGTGCTGCAGAGATGTTCTGCACATGAGCTGTATACAGGGCAGACCTGCTTAGTGAAAATACCTGAGAGTTTCTATTCTTCTAATTAACTGCAGCTGTGGGTAGCATGAGTGTGGAAAGTTTGGTTTCTTTTAATTGAAAAAAAAAATCTTCTTTATTTAATATTTGATTAATGGCTATAAATGGCTAGAGTCATCACCCTCATGGTTCTCCTTTTGAAGTAGTTTTGGGTAGTCTCTCAGCTGCCTAGATGTTGAATCTAAATCAGTGGTTCTCCACCAAAGAGGCAGGTGCCACCAGTGAGGGGTCATAAGCACAATACAGCAGAGGCAGAGCCCCCGAGCTGCTGGGTCCTGCAGACCTGGCCTAGCTCCCTGCACGGCTGGAACTGGATGGGGAGGAGAGGAGCTGAATGGAAGGAACGGGGAACATTGCTGACCTGCTTACTGAAGGTGTAGCATCTGAAAAATTTGCAACAGGCATCCAGGTACATTCATACTGACCTAAGTGACCCAAACCATTCCAGATTTGCAGAATTAATAACTCTGCAAGAACGACTCCTTCTGTTCTTTTCATTTCCGGCTTCTATTGAGAACATCTGACAACAAGAACTGTTATGTCTTCTCACATTTTGGTATCGCCCTTCCTCACCACAGCCTATTTGACCAAGAAATGCAGAGAGAGACTTGGGGGGAAGAATTAGTCAGCTCTTTATTCCAGTCCTCCAAAGGATTGATTTAAGTTGTGTAAGGAGTTTTTGGATCCCCACTCTGCAGCAGGATGTCGGGGGTGAGAGCTGTGAGCTATTCTTAAGTGGTTTTGTTCTTTCGTGTTTGTAAGCTGAATTTATGAGAAAACATTGATGAGAATGCTCCCACTGCAGCAGCCACAGATCAGAAAAAGCAGTGGGAGAGGAAAATAAGAACAACCACAACTGGTTTCCAAAGATGACTAATCCTGCAGCCCCAGTGTAACCTCCAGGACAGTGATTAGCGTTTGGCTTTTCTTCTGCTGGAAAATTTTCTGGGGCATCAGCCTAGCTGAAAACTGGTTCAATACATGTAACTAATGAAAAAAGATTTTAAAGTTTTAAAGATTTAATGTTCCTGCCTTGCGCACTTGGTTGCTTTAAATACTTCTAGGTGCATCATGTGCAGTATTATTTCTTGCCTATGTTCTGTATCAGTTATCAGAATATTTTGTGAATGAGGAAAATCTAGTTTTATAGGTAAGATATGGTGATGTACCTCTAATGGACCTGTCAGCAGTAGTGTGATTGGGTTTTTGACTTCCATTTGGTGAAAATTCAGTGATTGCTCCTCAGTTTTGCAGAAGACTTCTAAGGGAATTCAGCATAGATGTTTTCCTTGTCACTAGAGTGCAAAAAAGATGCAAGTCCTTGCTTTTAGTGTGACATTCATCCAGCAAAAATTAAAAATGGGTGATTATAAAAAACTCCTAACCCAATAAATAAAATCAGCTGTTTTCAATGCTGTGTTCTTGTACACTGCCATCAACAAGCCATCCTCTTAGTACTGCAGGATTTTACCATGAAGTATGTTTTCTGCATTTCCCAGAGTGCTTTATATTGCAGCTGCAGCTTTACAGGTTTCTGCACTGACTTGGCATTCATTCCCAGCAGGCAGTTTTCCTTGCATTTTGTTGTTTATTGAGTAGGGCTCAGTGTCTGTGCTCAGTGATTTCAGGGAATCACCCAAGTGCCTGGTTAGGAAGCATCTTTGAAGGTTGTCATGTCTGAGCAAGGGTCACGAAGAGCTGTATACCCAAGGCTACATCCAGTTGATGTTTAATATCTCCAAGGATGGTGACTCCACAAGCTCTCTGGGTAATTTGTGGTTTTTCTCTTACAGTTAAATGCAATTTCCTGTATTTCAGTTTGGGCCCATTTCTTCTTGTCCTTTCTCTGGGCACCAGTGAGTCTGGTTTCATCATTTCTACGCCTTCTGATCAGAATCACAGAACCATCTAGATTGGAAAAGACCTTTGAGATCATCAAGTCCTACTTATGACCTAAAACCACCTTGTCATCCATCAGATATTTGTACGTTCTGAGATGCCTTTGAGCCTTTTCTTCCCCAGGCTAATCACAGGCGTCTCACCTTCTCTTTGCATGTCAGACACTCCAGTCCCTTCATCACTGCTGTGCTGCTTTGCTGGACTTACTGCAGTGTGTGCGTGTCTCTGCTGCTGGGGAGCCCAGTGGTCCAGGTGAGGCTTCCCCATGCTGAGCAGAGAGGAGGGATCACCCCTTCAGTGGGCTGGTGAGGCCCTGCCTCACACAACCCCTGGTGCCCAGAGCTTTCTTTGCTGTGAGGGCCCATTGCTGGTGTTGAAGGTGTACCTTCAGTTCCGTGTTCCCCAGGGACCTGGGGGCCCTTGCTGCAAAGCTGCTTTGTGTGTGGTTGACCCGTAACACCCAGGGTCTGATACATCCCTTCACAGCTTCACAAAGTTTCTCTTGGAATGTTTATCCAGCCTGTCCTCATCCCTCTAGCAACAAAACCATCATCTGCATCAGGTTCTCCTCTGAGTTCTATATCACCTGCAAACTTGCCTGTGCCAGCAACTGGATCATCAGTGGAGATGTTGGAAAACATTGGTCCCAGCATCAGAGAATGGTTGGAAGAGATTTTTAAAGACCATCCCATTCCACCCTCTGCCATGGTTGGGACACCTTCCATTGTCCCAGATTGTTCCCAAGCCCCATCCAACCTGACTTGGACCCTGCCAGGGATCCAGGGGCAGCCACAGCTGCTTTGGGCACCCTGTGCCAGGGCCTCCCCACCCTCACACACAGCAATTCCTTCCCAAGATCCCATCCAGCCCTGCCCTCTGGCACTGGGAAGCCATTCCCTGGGTCCTGTCCCTCCAGGCCTTGGCCCAAGTCCCTCTGCAGCTCTCCTGGAGCCCCTTGAGGCCCTGCGAGGGGCTCTGAGGTGTCCCTGGAGCCTTCTCTTGTGCAGGGGAGCACCCGCAGCTGTCCCAGGCTGGCCGCAGAGCAGAGGGGCTCCAGCCCTGGGAGCAGCTCCGTGGCCTCGTCCGGAATCAATACATGGGGTGCACCACTTATGGCTGAGCTCCAGCTGGACTTTGTTCTGCTGACTGTATCTCTCTGACCCCTTGTGTTTAGCCAGGTTTCTGTCCACTTCCCTGTCCATTTATCTAGTCTCTACTTCATCACTCTGTCACAACTTGGCTTAAATGTGAAATACCATGATTATCTTGATTTTATCTTTCAGAGTCTTTATACTGTCTGTATAGCTGTTCACATTTATAAATTGCTTCAGCATCCGGGATAGTTTTGGCCTTGCATTTATCCGGATTACACCACCAGGGCTGGGAAGACTCATCTGTGTGTGTTGGTTGTCACTGTGGTGTGTGCTGGCACTGTTGAGGCACCTCCAGTGCTGGGGACAGCCCTGGGCCCTCAGGATAACAAGGACATGGAGGGGCTGGAGCATGTCCAGGGAAGGGAATGGAGCTGGGAAGGGGCTGGAGCCCCAGGAGCGGCTGAGGGAGCTGGGAAAGGGGCTCAGGCTGGAGAAAAGGAGGCTCAGGGGGGCCCTTGTGGCTCTGCACAAGTCCCTGACAGGAGGGGGCAGCCGGGGGGGTCGGGCTGTGCTCGCAGGGAACAGGGACAGGAGGAGAGGGAACGGCCTCAGGCTGGGCCAGGGGAGGCTCAGGTTGGACATCAGCAGGAATTTCCTCATGGAAAGGGTGCTCAGGCCTTGGCAGGGGCTCTCCAGGGAGGTGTTGGAGTGCCCATGCCTGGAGGTATCCAGGGGATGCCTGGATGTGGCACTCAGAGCTCTGGGCTGGGTGACAACGTGGGCATCGGGCACAGGTTGGACTTGATGGTCACAGAGGTTTTTTTCAACCTAAATGATTCTGTGATTTTGTGATGCTGTCACCTGGTTAAATTGAAATTCAGAATGATGTTTGTACATGCCTAGAAAGACTCTTGTTGTGTCTCTTCTGAATATCCCATTGAAATACAGTTTATATTTGATCCTATGGCCTAGTGTTTGTTTCCCAAGCAGGAGCCGAATTAATGTTCCAACCCATGACAGTTGTATTTGGTTTTCGTACTGTATAGAATATGAAATTTGTTAGTGTTTGCTTTATTATCATGAAGTCAGTTCCTGGAAGTGTTGTCTTAACTTTGGGAAAAACAGAGAATGACCTGGAACATCACAAAAATGTGTCTTTTTAAAAAGTACATTTTGGGGAGGGCAATGTTTTGGAATTTAGGAGGATTTTTGGATTGATAGAGGCAGAAAGAATTACACAGCAGAATAAGATTTATAAAACTGAGTGGGAGGTAAAGCACAACCCCTTTCTCTGTGGGAAGGAGGTTAATTTCCAAATAAATTGAAGACAATGTAAATTTAATTACTGTGAAGCTTGACGGACTGGGACTTAAAAGCTATCATGTTAGTTTTTAAGATGGAAAAATATTGCACAACTGCAGGAATGCTGAAATAAATCATTAAATCAAATCTGTGTTAGTTGTCCCACCAATCCTGAGACTTGAGGAAGTCTGAAGGCAATAAAATAATCTCTCTTCAGAATGAAGAGAGTGGGTAAGGTAATTTCAGATGACAGTGTATGTGGGAAATAATGACATTTTTCCTACTGAAAAGTAATGAACAATAGCTTTAAAGCTTTACCTAAAGTAAAGCCTCCTTTCTCTTAATAAGGGCTATTCATGCCCCTGTAGCATTTCTAGATCTCACCGATATTGTCTGTAACACCTTTTTCACTGAAGAATAACAATAAAAACATTGACAGGCAGGCTAGAGTGGAGAAACAGGATTGCATTTCAGCTCTGTCAAGGTTGGATTGTGAAACTTGGGTAAGATGTGACTTTTGCTAGATGTGGAAAGTATTTTTATAAAAGATGAGGGGATGGTCCAAGCTAGGGCTCCTTCAGGATGCTGACAAGCCTTTTCCTGCTGTGAGCTATGTTGATTTTGATCACACATGTTTGTTTGGGAGAACAGGGGTGGTGCTGGAGACAAAAGCTGGGAGAATTCAGTGCTCCAAACATTTTTCCTTCCTTAAAGGCTTCCAGATGACCCGTTCCAAAACTGTAATCTTCCTGCAACAATGAGTGGTTCAGAGCATTTCAAACTGCCTGTACTGTATTTCTAAATGCTTTTGTACATGCTGGAGACCGTGGTATATTCTTGATACCCATATGCTATTCCTTGGAGTTGTATTTTTAACCTTTCTAGGTCCTTGCTCTACATTTCATGGAATCATTTAGGCTGGAAAAGCCCTCTAAAAGCATCAGGTTCAACCATTTCCCCAGCACTGCCAAGGTCACCACTAACCCATGTCCCAAAGTTTCACATTCATAGATCTTTTAAATCCCTCCAGTGATGCTTCACAGGTTGTTTTCCCCCTTTTATGATTAGTTTTTGGGGTTTTTTTAATGAGCTATAGAACAAGGGGGAGAAAATCACTAAATACTGTGAGTTTAGGATGTGATGTTAGGAAGGTCAACTTTATTGTTCATATTAAAGATACATGGAAAATTAGGTACGTGAAGGGCCCTGGCACTATCTCTCAGATGTACATAGGAAAGGACATGGGTTCTGTTGAGAGGCTGAAGCTACCAAGAGGAGAGAAATAAAGAAAATAAAGAGAAATGTTAAATAACAAGAGTTAAGAAAATACCGTGGGCTGATTTCCCAGGATGCTGGCACAGCATTTACACTGAACTGGGCAAGGGCAGGCTGGGTTTTCCTAAAGCCAAGTTAACCTCCGTGTAGGTCATTAACTGTAGCTTTTTCCATAGTGAATTGCACTCTTATGAAATGCTCCATTATCCCTTGTTTTGTTCAGCATTCACTGCTCTTGGGTTCTGACTGGATATTAACGGCCCTTACAAAAAATTTAATATTCTTGATAAATGTTTTTCTTTCGATGATGCAGTATTTTTAAGGATGAAAATACCTATATTTTATTTCCTATCTACTTTGATGTTAAATTTCCTTTGAAAAGTGGTTTATTTATGACGGGCTCTACCTTTTACAGGTTTGTTTCTACGAACTGAAATTCACAGAAATGCATCAAAGGGGATGATGTTGACATTACAGTGAAGGATGTAAACAATTTTTATTTGAGATACTTATTTTTCAAGTATTGTGTTGTTACGGGATGGGGTTAGCAATAGATATTAAACTTAATCTTGGTCTCGTATTGAAAAACACTCGATATATTACATTATTTGATGTTACTTTATTTGACGTTACCCTGTGTTTTTCTTGCATTTTTTGTTTTTTCAAGTAGTAGTACCTTCATATGCTTCTGACAATTTTTAAGCATTTCATCCTTTTCAAAGTATGTGTATCTGCACATCAGTGCTAATTGCAGAGAGGAGAAGTATTTCCAACAAACACCTCCCTGGGAGGAAGGTGTGGGTGTTTTATGTAGGTGCATACACTCAGTCATAGAATCCCAGAATGGCTTTGGTTGGAAGGAAGCTTGGAGTCCATATTGTTCTAACCCCCCTGCCATGGGCAGGGACACCTTCCACTATCCCAGGGTGCTCCAAGCCCCGTCCAACCTGACTTGGACACTGCCAGGGATCCAGGGGCAGCCACAGCTGCTCTGGGCACCCTGTGCCAGGGCCTGCCCACCCTCACACACAGCAATTCCTGCCCAAGATCCCATCCAGCCCTGCCCTCTGGCACTGGGAAGCCATTCCCTGTGTCCTGTCCCTCCAGGCCTTGGCCCAAGTCCCTCTGCAGCTCTCCTGGAGCCCCTTGAGGCCCTGCCAGGGGCTCTGAGGTGTCCCTGGAGCCTTCTCTTGTGCAGGTGAGCACCCGCAGCTGTCCCAGGCTGGCTGCAGAGCAGAGGGGCTCCAGCCCTGGGAGCAGCTCCGTGGCCTCCTCTGGCCTGGCTGCAGCAGCCCCAGGTCCTTGTGCTGTTGGAGCCCAGGGCTGGGGCAGCTCTGCAGGTGGGGTCTCACCCGAGCGGGGCAGAGGGGCAGAATCCCCCCTCCCCTGCTGCCCACGCTGGGGCTCAGCCCAGGGCACGGGGGGCTCAGGGCCGGGGCAGGTCCAGCTCTCACCCACAGCACCCCCAGCTCCTTCTCCCGGGGCTGCTCCAGCTGCTCATCCCAGCCTGGATTGATCCCGGGGGTTGCCCCGACCCAGCTGCAGCTCCAGCACTTGGCCTTGTTAAACCTCAGAGGTTCCCACAGGCCACTGCTCGAGCCTGTCCAGATAATGATACCAGATATTGTACTGTGAATTTTGAGTTCATTATCAAGTACCATACCTAAAGGCCTCTTCTCTATTCCTTCCAAGGTATTTAATGTCTGACATGATTTTTTCAGGGTGGAATGCATAACCAAAATTCGAAAACTGAAATTCTGTATCTACTGTTTTGAGTGCACATGCCTTGGAAATTGCAATTTTGTACCAAGATTGAACATCCGGTGTGAAATTCCTGGTGAAGTTGTAGGGGGAATGATCAAAATGCAGCTCCAACTTTGGCTTCATAGTACTGCAGCTCAAACTATGTGGTTTTTTCATTTCTGGAAATTCAGTAAAACAAGATATTTGAGCCAAAATCACTGACATGATATGGATGGAGTGTATTACCATCTCCACTGAAGGAGATGGTAATACACTCAATATATTATGCTTTTTGCACTTTTTACGTTAAAAATCGCCTTGGTCAATATTTAAATTTGACTGAAAGTTCATGAAATAACAGATTAAAGTTTTCTGGGAAGTTTTAATTCACCATCTTTGTTTCAAAAGTGAAATACAATCTTTAATTAAGTGATTGTTCATTGTGCTTTGTTCTGAATGTAGGGTTATTTACTTGTTTGGGGTTTTTTTACATTGTCTTTATTCTTTTTGTGGCCTCAGGCACACTGAACACATGCCATATAACTTTATCTGGAAATGTTCATTTCCTTAATAACTGTTCTTTTTAGAACAGTGGTATTCATAAAAGTTCTCAGCGGTTTACAAGTGCTCACAGTGAAAATACAAATTACTTAGAGATTTGGATTTGGGAAAGAGATTGCTGCCCACTATGAACAGGTAGGGAAGTTATCCACAGATATGAATGTGTTATATTCCAATTTTTTTCCTTTATGGGGCACTGGAAGTTTAGAAGTGGCCTCACTGTTATGCAAAAGAGAGTCCTTGCATCCAAAATTGTGCTTGGGAAAACATCTTAGCGGGGAGACCTATGTGAGGTTTGAAGTTTTGGTCATTTCTGTAGTGTCCTTAGCAGTGGCTTTATTGTAAAGTACTGATTGGTCCAACTGATTTTCTTTATTTCTTAAAGAAAATGTTTCCAGTTTGTTAAAATTTTACAGGTTTTATGTCAATAGGGTAACCAAACAAACTGTAATGTTGAGGGAGAGACAGCTAGAGGCTTTCTATGCTCACTAGCAGGATCACTGTGGAGGGAGGAAGATGTGATCAGGAGGACACCTGGCCAAAGAGAAGGTCAGTCCATGAGGAAGACAGTAAACTCCTTCCTGTGGAGCAAGCAGGTCAAAGAGACCTCTAGGACAGGGACTGGAAGAAAGGAGGGGGAAAGGAGACAAAGGCGTAAGACAAAAATAGTATTCTCTGCAGCACAATCATGTGTCCTCCTAGGGGTTTGTTTCCTGTTTTGCTTCAATACTGAAATTCAAATTTTATTAAGTTAGGTCAAAGCCTGGAGAAGAGGTGGCTCCAGGGACACCTCAGAGCCCCTGGCAGGGCCTCAAGGGGCTCCAGGAGAGCTGCAGAGGGACTTGGGCCAAGGCCTGGAGGGACAGGACCCAGGGAATGGCTTCCCAGTGCCAGAGGGCAGGGCTGGATGGGATCTTGGGAAGGAATTGCTGTCTGTGAGGGTGGGCAGGCCCTGGCACAGGGTGCCCAGAGCAGCTGTGGCTGCCCCTGGATCCCTGGCAGTGTCCAAGGCCAGGCTGGACAGGGCTTGGAGCAGCCTGGGATAGTGGGAGGTGTCCCTGCCCATGGCAGGAGGTGGAGTGGGATGAGCTTTAAGATCCCTTCCAACCCAAACATGCTATGACTCTGATATTATTTCCAAGCTTCAGAGGAGATTGCAATGAACAATTAATTCATTGTAACTGTGCCAGGGCACTGAAATTCAAACTCTCACTGAGCCCACAAGGCTGCATAAGGAAGGGGTGGTGCCAGGGGTGAGCCCCATGAGGGCTCCAGGTACAGAACCGGGGCTCCAGACTCACATTCTGCTTAAATCTTAGAAGGAAGAGGGCTGTTAGCAGCACACATATTCTGTGACCTTCCGCCTATAGAACAAGTTGTTAACTCCTAAAGTGGGCTCAGATTCTTTCGTGTCAGAATGAGTTCAGAGGGCGCAGCAATTTTCTTTCCAAGTGTAGCGCGCACCTAAATACACATGTGCGTGCTCACCCAGTGTGTTTGAGCAAAGCTGTGCTAAATCTAAACTGCTCAAAGGACAGGGATTTGGACCTTAGGTTGCATGGCAGCAGCGTCTTTCTAATTTTCATGTTGCTGTTTGTTTGTTAGAAGTCTGTTGTTGGGTTTTTGGGTGGGAGTTTTGCTCAGAATGCTTTCTCCAGCAATTTCCTCTGATTCTCAACCACAGAGTTCTGTCCTCATTCAAGGCAAATGTCATCTCTCAGCAGCTGTGAGACACTTACCCTGTTGAATTAGGAGCAGGTAGATGAAATGGAAATATTGTGGACTCTGCCCACTTGATCTTCTGATAACACAGTAACGGGACAAACACAGGGATCTTTGAAAGGAATTGCATACCTACCTTGAGACACCTAAAACAGGTTTTGTGATTTTAAGCTCAGAATAAACCTTGTATTTAGTCTGAGCTGTGCAAGCGTGTATTCTGTTTATACTGGACTGCACACGTTTTCCTCCCTTAGCTTTCAGCCTTTCAGAATTTAGTTTCCCACTTGCCACACTCTTGATTACAGGAAAGTGCAGGAGAGAGATGGGGCTTAGCAAAGCTCTACCCTGTCAAAATCAGCATGTTCTATAGGATTTGCGTGCAGGAATTCAGTCCATGGTAGATCACAGTCTGCTTATTGAGTTTCTATTTCAATACAACCTGGAGTTAGGTCCTAGCCTGGCTCTGCCCTGTAAATGGAATTACAAGGATGTTATTTGGCATGCCAGACAAAAGGGGAATAAAACAATCTGTACCAAGATACAGGGGAAGGAATTTACTGCTTTCTGTTCCTTTTACTTCTCTAGCAATTGGAGCATCCATTTCCCAACATTGGCTGGAAAGTGGCCATGAGATGCCGAACAATTTATGCCTTCAGTTGAAAAATACATTTCCTGGTCTCTGGAAATTAAAATCTTGGCTTATTTTGTCAATATTTACTTTTGTCTTGCCGCATAAAATTCCTTTCTTCCATGTTGTTTCTAGTGTCATTGTCTTTCCCATATCAGGAAATCCTGTTCGTTAATGCAAAGCCTCCCTTAATTGTTCTAAGTTGCTTCTGTGTAAGCTTGTCTAAGTTGCTTCTAAGTTGCATACAAGTGTATGGTGACTTCATGTTTTTCTACTTAATATAACAATATTCTAAATAATAATCCATCCCCTATGAGGCAGGATTTGATATGGCTTTATAGCACATGACTTAGAGATCTCTGCTCATATGTAAGCAGTGGCAGATAAAAGGGTACTCTTTAAAAGGAATGAAATATGTTGTCATGAAGATATCGTGTAGTATATAATTTATTATGATCAAGTTTAGTATTGTAGAATTAAACGAGTGGCCTTTTATGTTTGCTGTTTAACAGGGAGATGGGATAGAAATCATTTTCTTATCCAGGCTGCATTAAACCATTTGTGATGTCATGAGAGTGGCTCAGGAGAATGACTTTTTACTCGGGCAGGTAGTGGCAGAACAGCTTTATACTGACAGAGGGAAGGTTCAGATTGGATATTAGGAAGAAATTCTTTGTTTAGAAGGGGGAGTGAAGGCGTTGCACAGGATTCCTAGAGAAGCTGGGGCTGCCCCATCCCTGATGATGATCCAAGGCCAGCCTGGACAGGGCTTGGGGCAACCGGGGATAGTGAAAGATGTCCCTGCCCATGGCAGGGGGTGGAACAGGATGAGCTTTAAGTTTTCTTCCAACCCAAATCACTCAGAGGTTCTGTGGTTTAGGATTTGCCCTGAAATAGCTGGCAACTGAGGCACACAGCCTGTTTGCAAGACAATGCAAACTTTATTTTTGAGAAGGCACAAGATAAAAAAAGCAGAAAAAAGTCTGATCAGTGTCCAGCAAAATTGGAATATGGCAATCATCTCCACAAGCCAGATGGACCTAATAGCAAATCTTTATTCAGCAGAATTTAGTAATTTTTCACTTTACAAGATTAGAAAGAAACATATAAAGTGTGTTCTTACTTTCCGTTTAGTCTGTTATTTAATATTTTAATTGGTTAGGTTCTGTTTCCTGGGATCCTAAATGTCTCCCAGGCTTTAGAGTTGGGCTCAAATAAATAAGAGCAGTGCTCCTCTATGGAGTAAATTGCCCTGTAAAGGCCTTGGAGTTCTCCATGGCTATTGTCTCTCTTTATTTCTATTTATGTGCCATTGTAGCTTGGATAATTCAAACGCAGAATGCCTCAAGGGCTCTTTAGTAGACATGAGCACAGGGGACTTAGGGATTTTTCTCTGCATTTATTTGTACTAAATGGATTTCTCCCAGTGCTGGGTTCCTTAAGTGCTCAACAGAGCACTTCTCCATCGCCCACAGACAGGCACTTGCTTACAACCTGTCCCCCACACAGGTCTATGGGACAATGCATTTATTGTATTTCAAGTGGAGCAGCACAGTGCATTTGTTTTGTTCTGATGTCTGGTATAACCCTTCACAGACCTTTATTCAACCAGATGGGCATTTCAGGTTCTCTGCTTGGAGACGTCTGTGCAGGCACATATCCATGTGTAGAGTTCTTGTGCCACAGCACACACATTTTTTGCTGTAATCCTTTTAAAAAATGGGTCAAACCCAAGAAGTATTCATTACATATACAGGAATCAAGGTATGGTTTTAACTTTTAGATGTCAGGTTTCAAAAATAAAATATTTTTAGAACTTTTTTCTAATATGATTGTGGCATTGTAAAATCCTTTTGTTTAAAAGGAGTATTTTTCGTGTAACAAGGTTTTAGTGTTTGGGGCTTTATATTTAATTCTTCAAAATAGAGAACAGTAGTACATTTGGCATGTATATGGGAGGAGAGAGAAAAAGCAGCATGGAGTATTGTGGAATTGTTTGAGAACATTTGTCCTCACATTTTTTTATCCATGGAACTGGTTTTTTCCATCACCAGATAGTGGTTTGTGTTTGTGTGCTGTTCAGGTTGTTTGCAGCTCTTCTGAACTAGGAGAATGAACAGAAAAAATTCAGAACATCTGACTTTCCAAGCTTCAGATAAATTCTGTGGAGAGGCACCTTAATCCTCAAGTAGTTTTTTACTCAGCACATACAGAATATTTCTAGATATTCAGATAAATTAAAATTCACCTTTAGAAGCTCAGTAGTGATTTGAATTGTGAGAAATCCAATCCTTACCCCTTCTAGCTGTCATATAACTTGATCTGATTTTCCTCTGCTAATGTCATCAATGTGTTTCTGTCCATGCCCCTTTTTTTCAGGCTTCCATCTCTTTCTCTGTGTCACAGCATCAGTCTAAGCTCATCTCTTACTTTAGGTATTGTGTATGTCTTCTTTCCTCCCAGGTTTTTCTTCCCTCTCTACCATTGCTTTGACAATGCAAATAGGAATTTATTGGACCTTGAGCCTGGCTTCAACCTCCTTTGTAAGAGAGATCTGTGCCCATGTATTGATAGTTTACTTTCTGTATCAATACCTTTTTTTTCTCTTTTTATTCTTGTAGGAGCCTCTGTAAGCAGGTTTCCTTTCTGCATCTGCATATTTTTGTTTTTTAGTTAAATCACTCTTTCATTTTTTCTCAAATCCATTGAATAAATGCGTTTTCAAGCATTGCATGGAGAAGTCTGTTTTCTGGTTTAGAACCTTTGCATTTCCAAATTGTTTTGAAATCTTTCACACAGGATGTCCAGGGGCAGTGGCTGCACAGCACAACTTTGCTGGATATAGAATCATAGAATTGTTTTGGTTGGAAAGGACCTCTGAGTCCAATCCTGCCCCCAGCACTGCCACGGCCACCTCTGACCCCTGTCCCCAAGTGCCACACCCACATGGCTTTTATATCCCTCCAGAAGTGGGGACCCCAACACTGCCCTGGGCAGCTGTGCCAGGACTGGACAACCCTTTCCAGGAAGAAACTTTTTCTGATATCCAAACTAAACCTCCTGGCACAACCTGAGCTATTTCTGCTTGCCTTATCATTTGTTATCTGGAGTAAGAGACCAACACTACCTGGATCCAGCCCTTTCCCCAGCTCTGTTACCTCCTCTGGACATACTCCAGCCTCTCAATGTCTTTCTTGTCATGAAGGGCCATATTTTGTTAAAACCAAAGACAGGACTCCTCCAGCAGCTTTGTTGCCTGAGGGGCAGCTCTTTGCTGTCTGGTGGCCTTTAGTTGCTGCTTCCAGGGTGAAATCCATCAAACTTTCAGAGCAGCTTAGATTGTTTGTTGCTGCATTAAATCTCAGCAAGTTTATTTTGTGTCCAATTTCTTGAAAGGTAAAGAAAAAATTAATTAAAATGCATTTTCTCTTCATTTATTACTCCTGTAGTGACTGTGCCATTTGCAAAAAGTTAAACCGTAGTATTTTATAGAGTCACAGAATATATTGGGTTGGAAGGGATGAACAAGGCTCATCCAAGTCCAGCTCCCAGCCCTGCACAGACACCCCAACAATCCTGGGCATCCCTAGGAGCAGTGTCCAAGCTCTCCTGGAGCTGTGGCAGCCTCGGGGCCGTGCCCATGCCCTGGGGAGCCTGGGCAGTGCCCAGCACCCTCTGGGGGAAGGACCTTTCCCTGATCTCCAACTGAAACCTCCCCTGGCACAAGTTCAGGCCATTGGCATTTCTTTGCGTTTGGTATATATTAGTATGTGTCACCTTATATATTCTCTCTGTATATTGAAAGTATTTTGGTAGCTTGATCAAGCGTTTAATAGCTTTTGGTATTTGGACAGGCCAAGAATGTGTTCCTTTTTGGCCCTATTAAGAATATTTTTCAGACTACTGGGGTGTCTCACTTTCAATTCATGTAATGCATCCCATGTTACCTTTTATTATTCGACTGTCTTAATTAAAAAAGAAATCCCATGTGGAACAAAGTCATATAAGTGATGTGTCGAGCCTGTTACAACAGGGGTACTATTGTGCTTTATTTTACTTCCAGTCTCAGTGAAAGAGCATCGACAAGGTGTATTTCTCAGTGCTGGTGATATCCTCCTTGGAATGAGTCTGACAATCACTGTTCCAGTACGATGCTCAGGACAAACTGGCATGTCATTATCTTGGAGCATCCTATTTACTTCCTTAAAATAAAGTATGCTGGTACCTTTCCTTCTCCTTGTCCAATGCTTTCAGGAAGGGTTTTGGCAAATTCTAACTTCGGATTTCCTTTCAACTTCTACATTTAATTCCCATATCTTTTTTTCCAATTTTTTTGTTATAAAAGCTGCATTTTAAACATTCTTTTTTTGATGTGAAAAGTGCACTTTATGAACTGTTTCAAACTGATGTAAATCAGACTTTCTGAGGAACTTTTTAAATGAGTGTCCTTAGTGGCTTTTTTTTTTTTTGAGGTGTGATCTACAAGCTGTGTGGAGTTGACTTTTTGAAAGTGTTAAGTTCATACATTACTGGTTTGAATTTTATTGTGTGTGCAAATACCACTCAATCAATTCACTGGTATTTAAGCAACCATTACTCTTTAGTTTGCAGTAATTTTTTTATTTATTGAAGTTCAGCCCTGAGTTAAATTAAAAACTGCTGTGTAGAGGGAGGTAAGAAATCAATGTTGTTTTTAATTCTTTAAAAACAAACAACCACAGGACCTTGAGACTGTTGTTCAGCCTTGAGTCTTCCTTGTTGGCTGAACTCATCCCTGGTGTGATTTGATGGTCTGTAATAGATCACATTATCCCAGAATGGCAGGGGTTGCAAAGACCTTAAAGATCACCGTGTTTGTGGTCAGGGGCACCTTCCACTATCCCAGGTTCCCCCAAGCCCCATCCAGCCAGGCCTTGGACACTGCCAGGGACCTTGAGACTTCCAGCTGCACACAGCTTCTCTGGGCACCCTGTGTCAGGGACTCACCAGGAATTTCTCCTAATAATGCCAGCTGATGATTCCTAATCTTCCTAACAGATGCCAGCTGTTATCTCATCTTGCTTTTATTCCAACTTACTGTCTTGCTTGCTAAACATTGGCCTGTGAGTACTTCTGTGAGGGGAGGATGCGTTGGGCTACCAAGACATTTCCATTGTTCTGAACATAATTTTTTATAATTATGAAATGTCCATAATAGGTGAGATTGAAGGGCTGTTGAGCTCCATAGCCTGCCTGACAGTCAATGGAGAAGAAAGGATGAAAGAGGACAAGTATTCCAGTAGAAAAATCTGCATTCTTGTCACCTGTGCACGCTGTCCCCAGTGACCATATAGTACCTGTATTTTTGTGTTCGATCTCGACTTTTAGTTGGGCAAAAATAGACGTGTGACGAAGACACATGAGGGAGATTTGGGAGACAGTCTCAGTTTCCGTTCTGGAAACTTGTTGTACCTTGTTGTGAAGAGGGGAACAATCTTGCTATAAAGCATTTTTGCCTTTTAAAAATTGCATTATTCATGCCTTGAAAATCAAAAACAAGCCCAAAACCTTACAGACACTGGAGACGTGACTGCTGCAAAATCAAGCATCTCCTTTAGAATGCAGCATTTGTTGACGATGAAAGATATTTATGAGCTAAATTTCATACAAATGCCTTTTGAGGGTTATAGCTAACTCTGTGCTGAGACTTTAAAAATTAGTCTGATATTTATCAAGGTGGTTTTCAGAGCTAGAGACAGAGGCATAACAATAAGTGAATGACTTGGAATTGAAATTTTACACCTATTCAGGAGGCAGCAGTACTTCCTTGGAAGCTCCAAATCCATTCATTAATCGCAATATCTGGCCTATATTTTTTTTGTTCTTTGTTCAGCTGTAGTTTTTCTGTGGAGCTCTTTGAGTTTGCAGTTCTATGCATTTTTAGTATGAAAAATTTAGTATGAAAAATTTCTGCCACGTATCCCTACCCTTGTGCTTATCTAAGGGTTGGTCTTTGGAGAAGGATAACCAATGGATGGAGGAGAGAATTATTTTGAGAATTTTTAACCTGGGTATCTGTGCTGTGGGCAGTGGTCTCACAAAGAAATGTCTCAGCATGGTGCAAAGGACATGAGCTGTGGCAGGAAAGCAGAAATTTGCAAGGAGAAAGACAACAAAAGCCCCTGCACTGCTCCTTTGGAACTAGAAATCAGCCACCAAGGTCTTGCTTATGCCATAAACTCTACTTATAGTACACTTAATTATTAAAAAAACCCAAAATCTTAAGGAAGATATAAAGAAATAATTTATCCATCCTTTTCCTTTCTACTTCTTCCCAGTTTCTCTACATTTCTGTTGGAATAAATAAATTTACTTTTTGGTATTCTGGTTCCAGGCAGAGTACCACTGCATGTTCATTTTCCTCTTCACATGCATTGAACACATGCACTCTCCAAAATCTTGATCCCACTTCTTTGTTTGTATTTAAATTTCATTTAAAGCCTAAATGCTGTATGTATTTTGGAGAAGAATCTACTAGTTGGAAATCCTCTTTATTCCCTATTCTTCCTCTTTGTGAAATTATCTGTATCTTCTAAAGCAGACACCAGATTTAACCTGGATTTGCTGCACCCCACCATAAGCATCACCAGACTGGTTTTAACTGATTATTTTGTCTCCACAGCACTAGATGGTGCTGATGACAGTATCTCTGAAATCTGAATCTTCAAAGATACCTATGATTGCAGAGGTAGTGCTGCTGTTTCCTCCCAAGGACCAGTTTGCAGATCCAGTTACTGATCTGAACAAAAAATGTCAGTCTGTGAATCCAATAGCAGAATATGGGAGGGGGGAAAAGGTGGAAAGCTACCAATATATCTTAATTTCTGCATTGCTTTTTCCCCTTTTATCATTGGATGTTCTAGTAGTATTGGCTAACAGCTGTGAGTTAGTGTAACTAATTCCTCATGGCAGTGAGGAGTGTTGGAAAAGCCTTTTCCTGAGGCTCTTGACTAGAAGTGGGGTGAGAAGCACTGATACTCCAAGGAATCCACTCCTACCATCTGTGAAGGATATAAAATGAATGATACATTACAATTTACAAGAATTCAGGGGACTTCTCCCAGTGCTGATCATCATTTCTTGAGGCAGAAGAGCCTTGCAAGCACATGCCTTCAAACACTGATCCAGTTCCAAGAAATGGAGGCTGTCCAGAATATAATACTGAGGTAGATTTTGCCACTTGTAAGTGAATTTTGTTCATGGAATCGCAGAATGCTTTGGGTTGGAAGGGATCTTAAAGCCCATCCAGTCCCACCCCCTGCCATGGGCAGGGACACCTCCCACTATCCCAGGTTGCTCCAAGCCCCGTCCAGCCTGGCCTTGGACACTGCCAGGGATCCAGGGGCAGCCACAGCTGCTCTGGGCACCCTGTGCCAGGGCCTCACCTGTCACCCTTTTGGTGCTTGTTGATCAAGCCAGTCTTTCCACCCTCTAAAACACATACAGTCATCCTAGGAAAACCTGATAGGACTCCTTTAATGCCCCAAAGAGAAGTGAAGAAGTCTAAATGATGTTTTTAAGCACAGAAAGCCTAAAAACGTCTGACGCCTAACAAGAGCAAATAGCCTCAGTTTGCACCAAGGCAGGTTTAGAATGGATATTAGGGGAAATTTCTCCACAGAATGGGTTGTTCTTTCACAGGCTGCCCAGGGCAGTGGCGTGGTCCCCATGCTTGGAGGGATTTAAAAGCCGTGTGGATGTGGCACTTGGGGACAGGGGTCAGAGGTGGCCTGGGCAGTGCTGGGGAAATGGTTGGACTTGATGGTCTTAGAAGCTCTTTGAAGACAGGGATGAGTTTATCTGTGCATGGAAAGCCATGTTTGAGCTATCCAGGGCTTTAGAGGAGTATCTGACTCCTTCCTGCTGCTGGTGGCCTATTAGCCAGTGGCCTTTGCCCACTGCTTCTGCTTCCACCATTCTCCTTGTAAATCAGGTTACACCACCCTCTGTGAGTGCCGTTGCCATGCTTTTTTACAAAATGCAAGAAAAATATGTTTTATTTTTCTGTATGTATGTGGACCTCTGATTTAACAAGTTATTTATAAAGCTAAGGTAATCCTTTTTTCCTTGACTTGCGCTAAAATAAATTTGAAAATAATATATACTAGTAAAGTGCAGTAACTCAGCATCAAAATACTCAAAGATTTTGTCATATACTTAGATTTCTCCTGTCTAAGCAATTAGGTTATTAGAATGGATAATACACGAGATACTTAAATGTATATTACAATGTATTGCATGAGGTACTGCACTTAAAAATTGTATTCCAGTGAACACGAACTAGTTATGAACTAAAATTGCATGTATACCATTCCTTCTGTAACAGTTTGAGTTTTAAGAATTTAATCATGAACATAAAATGTTCTTCAGATCATACATTGTATAGAATATTTCTGATTCAAACTTTGTTGCTACTTAGCCCTGTGTTAAACAAATAAATAAGTAATATAACTACTGTGCATTGCATTCTAAAAATTTTATGTATATAATAAGACTTCTTTTCTTACTGAACAGTCTTAACTATTTCAGGACCTTATAGTAAAGTTAACTTAATTTTTTTTCCCCAGTCTATTTTCTCTGTTGTCGAAAAAACACAACAAAGTGCTGGAGCAAGCCACGCAGTCCTTGAGAGGTTCCCTGGGTTCAAACGACTCTCCACTTCCTGATTATGTGAGTATCAAAATGAATGTTGTAATGGGTGCTTTGAAATTCAAGTCTTACATCCCTAAATCTGCAAAGAGTTCTCAGAGTGTGGCAGCTGAGCAACCACTGACATCAAAATACGGGAACCTGTATGAATGATGTCATGTCTGAAACATCTCTAAAAAACAAGAATTACACTTAGAAATGGCAGAACAAAACCACAACTATTCAGAGGGAAGAGACTTAATGTCAACTTGTGCTTTTCAAGCCATTTGTAATTCAGGATATTCAAATCACAGTTGAAAACAGCATTTTTAAGAACTGGGCTTTGGCATCCACAGAATCCTAAAATGCCTAAAAATGACTGAAAACAATTCCCAGTGAGCCTCTGGGGGAGTACTGAAGTCATGGGGCAAATTAGTGTGTTCTGAATACATGGATACTTACAGTTCCCTTCCTTTACTGAGGCAGTGCACACAAGGAGGCAACAATTTTGTATTTAATTGCATGACTTGTTGGGAAATTTCTACTTAGGGTACAAGAAGGAGACGTCTTGTGAGGACTTGAATAATATCTTTGTACTGCTGAAGTACATTTGGTCTGTACTCATTTGAACCCTCACTGCAGTACTGTGTGATGGAAAGAAAAGGTGATTTATCGTGATTTTTGAGGATGAAAATGTAACAACTGTTGTATTTTCAGG
>WEIT01023855.1:87280-101699 GCA_013389985.1 Dryoscopus gambensis | reverse complement strand
CTGCAGCTCTATCTGATTTTTTTAATTATCTGAAGAACAGTTTAATGCAGAGCTCTGCCATCACATGGAAGTGTTTTCCTATAGAAGTGTGTTATCACGAAGAAATGGGAAGTCTTCCCTGCGATCATCTGATGACTCCAGTAATGATGCAGAAATGAAATTAAACCCACTTCCAAATAAACTGGTCGGCCATAATAGAGTTAGTGTGATGCAATTAACGTTGTTCAGCTGGTACTCTGTAAAGTAGTGCTCAGTGGTAACTGCTAAGAACGCACAAAATATGTAGAGCTGGACACACTGTTGGCAGAATGGGAAACTTTTGCCAAATTAAATCAAGACTCCTAACTGAGATATGTCCATGTTTGTGAAATACTGGGGTGAGGAAAAATGCTAAGGTAGTTTTGTTTTGTTGGGGGGTTTTGGGTTTTTTTTGGTCATAATCTTTTTTTAAAACTCAGAAACCACCTACTTAGCACCCAAAGCACTGCCTAGGTCTCTTCAGTGGTTTTTTTGTCTCTATTTTCTTCCATTTCCAAATGTCATCAAGAAACCCAGTAAGATTTTTTTTTAATGCCTTAGCCATGCATTGTTAGTGGTCTAAAAAACTTAGTTTTTGTGTGTGAGTTTTTAGATTCTCATGTTATCTAGAGGAATAAACTTAAAATGTGATTATAGAAGAAATTTTTTATTAGGGTGTTATTTACTGAAAGCGTATGGTAAAGCAATGTACTACTGGGTGGGTTTTGTGTGGTACGTGGATTCTAGCAGTTTAAGTTGCACTTAATAGGAGAGTCACCTTGTTTTGCACTATAATACCTTCTTTTTGATTACTCTGACTTGACGGCTGATGAAGTAACAATTTCAATATCAGGTTATTCTTGGGTTTGCCTGTCTCCAGTATTGAGCAGAGGGCCTATAAATACTTTTTCTAAATATTAGTCATAGCCTCCTCCAGATGAATTATATTTTATAGAATATGACTCCTACCTAATCCCCCTATTTTTATATCACCAAAAAATAGCTATTTCAGAATAGACTGAAATAACCAACCTAACCCAAATCTAAAGTGAGCTTTTCTATTGAGTAATAGCTGAATTCTGCAGTTCTGTCTGAATTCTTAATCAGTTCTTTCCTTTAAATGAATTGAAACTTTCATGAGAAAATGCTGCATAAATTATCCTTAAGCAGAAGAACCATCCTGAAATCCTGTGAAAAAGATGTTGGTGAAGTTCAGTCTGTTTAAACTTCTATATATTACTATGAAGTACTAACAGTTCTTTGCAGCTGGTTTTTTCATTATTGTATTTTCATGAATACATTGCTTGTGGTTGAAAGAATTTTAGACAAATACATTGAAGAACATCAAGATGATATTCTTCAAAAAGATGATGGTCTTTCATCACTCAGGAGTTCCACAGAAGTGTTGTTGGTGTCTGGTATTTGTGTTTCATAGATGGTGTTAAGCCTTACTTCACTATGGAATTCTCGTTATTTGGAAAACAAGCATGAAATATCCTTTTTTTAAAAGAACATTTACTGTGGCAATAGCATCTTATGATCATCTGATTGAAAATCTTCCATTCTTCAGGTTTATGAGGCAGGAGAACAAATAAGTAGAAGAACTTCTGACATTAGCAGTGCAAACACCTGGTAAAGTAATTTCAAAACGCCTTGTTTTGTTTGTTAGACACATTTGGAGTAAACCAAACACGAACATCATAATTTTTTACTTATTATTCTCCTTTAATGGTTCTATAGCTTTAGGACATTGTCATTATTTTGCAGTAAAGGGTATAAATTATGGCATTTGTTCAAATTTTGTACTCAAAACCCATGTGTTTTGATAAGACTGCTTAAGAGAAGGTGATTAAACTGAAGAGGTCGTAAGAGCTTGTCTTATAAATGGATGAGATCCTGGGGTTTCTTTGCACCTCCATAAATTAAACAGGAGAGTTTTGTATGCTGACATTTCTCCTGCACAGCTAATTGGGTTGCATTTGAGAGAACTGAAAACCTGGGTGTGCTGGGATTTTAGAAGGGTCTGAGGTGTAGCTGTGGATAGAAAATGTGATGCATTATTAAGATAAAGCCCTCATAAGCCTCTTTATAAAACTGTTTGTTACTGCCATGTAAACCAACATTTGTTTTATACAGACTAATGGCAAGTATTGAAGTGTTTGGATGAAAAAAGGAAAAGTACTGATCCCCAAAGCACCCTTCTTTGCTGATTTGGTTATTAGATGCTTTTCCTGCTGCCTCTTTCACATGAGTGGGTTGTTCAGGGTTTCTCAGAAACCAATTATTCACCTGGATGGTTCATCTTGGTCAGACGTCCACAGACAAACAGAACAACCTAATGCAGTAGCTCTCCAAAGAGCAGGATTTATTTTTATAACAGCAATCTATTTCAACAATGCATTAAAACAATTTTCTAGTGTTCATAGCGCAAGGTTTTGATTGAAAAATGTAGTGCTTAAAAACCATAAGTATGTGACCATATGTTATAAACATCCCAGTAATTGTTTTTTTAAACATGCAGCCATATAAAGTAGAGGAAATGGATGAGGAAGAAAGTATGTACCAAACCTTTTAGGCTGTTTGGTACTAAATACCTAATTGGAACTGGAATTTTTGTGTGCTGCTTTTTCTCTGTGAGATACTGGCGGAACATGTTGTACCTTCCATTTCCAGTTTCTTGTCTTCATATTTTCAGGGATGTTTGCACACTAACCAGTGAGGGTTTTGTATGTTTTTAGTTGTTGTTTAAAAAAAAAGCCATCTATTTTTATCAAAGGGTACTAAGAAGTTATTAAAAAAGTAAACTAACAAAGGTCTTTAGGTTCCTTCATTGCAGATATCTGTGATTTGGCACTGGAAAGACAAAGAAACTAATAGAAATTAGGATGAACCAACACTCAATGATTTTGAGAAACATGGTATAAGAGGAAGATGGTGTGCTTCCCACTGGATAAAATAATGTAAGAAGTTATTCACCTGTCGAGATGCTGCTTGAATCTGTCTGACCTTAAACATCCACACCTCAGATGCTGTATCTGATTCTGGGCCCCTCAGGACAACAAGGACATTGAGGGGCTGGAGCGTGTGCAGGGAAGGGAACGGAGCTGGGGAAGGTGCTGGAGCCCCAGGAGCAGCTGAGGGAGCTGGGAAGGGGCTGGAGCCCCAGGAGCGGCTGAGGGAGCTGGGAAAGGGGCTCAGGCTGGAGAAAAGGAGGCTCAGGGGGGCCCTTGTGGCTCTGCACAACTCCCTGACAGGAGGGGGCAGCCGGGGGGGTTGGGCTCTGCTCCCAGGGAACAGGGAAAGGAGGGGAGGGAACGGCCTCAGGCTGGGCCAGGGGAGGGGCAGGCTGGATATTTGGGAAAACTTCTTCATGGAAGGGTTGTCCAGCTCTGGCAGAGCTGCCCAGGGCAGTGGTGGAGTGCCCATCCCTGGCAGGGATTTAAAAGCTGTGTGGATGTGGCACTTGGGGACATGGGTCAGTGGTGGCCTGGGCAGTGCTGGGGGAATGGTTGGACTCCATCTTTGATGGCTTTTCCAACCTAAACAATTCTGTAATTCAATAAAATGTTGAAACGGGACCATTTTCTATCTCCACAGAGCCACATTTATTCCAAGTTGTGTCCACGTTACCAAAGCAAGTTAATCTCATCAGTTTATAATTTATCTTCTCGGAGAGATCCTGCCCTCTTGAGCAGCGTTTCAGTGTCTTGCTGAGGGCAGTTCTTCCACTGACGGCTGTTGTTAATATTACCTGTAATGTTATGCAACTGCTGCTGATTGGCAGTGTGGGTGGCCAGGAGACTGAATGATGGGATGAAGGAAAGGAGAATATTTTAAAGGGAATGAGTCAGCCATATTAAAAGACAGTCTTGGTATGAAGTGAATAAGAAAAAGGTTTGGAGAAGAAAAATTATTAATATAGACAGAAATTCAAAAGCAAAAGTGAGTTTTGGAAAAGGGTTGTCTCCTCTCTGCTGCTCATATGAAGTATAGCAAGGAGCAAAATAAGCCACTTACTGAAAACTGATTTCCTCATCACCTGGCCTGAAAACGGCATTAAAGAAATGTGGAAGGGAGAATTTACGTTTTGTTTATCCCTATTGACAAGAGTGGATTCTCGTTCTCTGTGAAATATCTTTCTGAAAAACCTATCAGAAAATGTAAAGAATGTATTTAGAAGAAACAGAAATTTATAAGAATCTGTTACTCATTTTTATTAAATTGTATAGACACCCTAATGTTTTTCACAGGTGTAATTGAAAAGGTAAACTTTTAATTCCCTTTCATATAACCAGCTATTTATCTTAATTTTCTCATTTCTTTGTTGATTAGGAACTAAGTGAATTGGGGGAATAGATTGCACATTTCATATGCTAAATCAGCTTTTATAAATAGGAAGTCTTCCACAGAATTGGTTAATTATAGAAACAATAACCCAGAATTTGGACAAAAAGTAGCACTTCTTAACAAGCTATGAGTTAAGAGGCAGAGAGCTGGGGGTGTTCAGCCTGGGGAAGAGAAGGCTCTGGGGAGACAAGCCTCTAATACTTTGCCATTGTTTAATCCTCCTGTATTTGTTATCCCCAGCGCTTTTGGGAGATGTCTGATTGCCTTCACTTCTCTGAAACAAAGTTGAGACACGTAAGATACCTTTTTTTTTAATTGCCCTTCAGATATGTTACTGGAATGTGATGGAGCTGAGCTGCTCTTGTTCATATTCAGGCTGGAGCCCCAGCTGGGTGAGCTGTGGCTCGCTGCTGAATACATGGCATATTCTCCAAAGACACTGTGTTCTGATGCATTTTTTTGTTGCCATCAAGCCGGTACGGTGTGTACAGAGGCTGTTCTACTCCAGCATTTGTGTGTGTGCTAAACCCAAACCCTTGACCTCAAAGATAATGTTGGCTAATAACAAAAAACAGCCGTCCTGTTCTAGAGAAAATAAGATGAATTGTAACATTGCAGGTTCAATTTGTTTCATTCACTGCAATAGGACTCATTATCTGAAGTATATCTGTTCTCCCCGGATAAACTGAGGAGAAAATGGATGTTGCAGTTCCCAAAGGCAGGTCTTTCATCTACTCACCAGCAGATAACTTGTGGTACTCACAGAGAAATCAGATGCTTTCTCGATGCGGCCAATAAAAGTTATCTGAACAAATAATGACAAGTTTTCCAATTCCAACACTAATCTTCTAGATTTTGATAAATTCAGTCAATAGGAAGAGCCATGTTACATTCCCATGGGAAAAAGCTTCCTGGAATTTTTCTGATACATAGCATTCTTTTTCTGCAATAAATTAGCCGTCTTACCCTGTGGTAGAGTGTTAATTAGAATTTGTTAGAAAACTTAGTGTAAATTATAGGTAACCAGTCATAATCACAAGCAGGATTTTTGTGAGGAAGAGTTGAGGGACCCTGGGATGGATGTACAACCTACCTAAGTGCATCGCTGTCTTTCAGCAGTAATCTCTCATCTTGTCCCTGTCTGTCACTGCTGTGCTTTATGAACCAGGCTACACAAAATTAACTTTGGTTCCAAAATAGGCAAGACTTCATAACTATTTCAGGAAATTTTATTTGGTTGGATAATGCAGTTTTTACATATTTCTATCAAGAGCATTTTGCTTCAACATTTGAGAAAATGCCATCTGTTGCTCATAGTTCATTTTGGAACAAGTGCCTGTGTACATAGACTTCTACAATTATTTTCTGTGAGTTTTGGGTTTTCCACATCTCAGTTAAAGGTTCGTTTTTTGGCATTCGGGCTGCAGCTGCTCTGTGCTTGCAGAACATTTAGCAGAGCAATGGTCAACAACTTCTGTGTTTATCAGAACTGATGCAGTGCCTTTGTGTCCAAATGTCCTTGAAAAATAAGATAGAATGTAGTGAAAAGAGATTTAATCTAAAAGTTACCCCATTTATTTGATTTGTTTGTGATCAGCTCTCAGAAGGCTGTTTCTCATCTTCTTAAAATTTCCATTTTACTCAGCTCGAGAGAGCAGTTCTTGAAATTTGTTCATGGACATTTTTCGGGCCCAGGTTAATAGAATAAATGATACTTTTACTGACTAGTTTTGAAGAATTGGTAAGTTTGAAGTGGTGGTAAAGTTTGAAGAAGTGGTAAAACCACTTTCTTGTATTTTCTAATATTTTAAAAGAACTTATCTCCTTTATACTGCAAACCACTTCAAAGCTCAATGATGTGATTTTTCTGATAGGCTTCACACATCTTTATTAAACTATTCCCTTTAATTTTCAAAATATTTTACACCACTGGAAGAATGAATATAGCATGTGTGCTAAATGGTGTCATAAAGAATTACTTCTTTAACCATGCTGCTATCTTTTAATGTATCATAGGAAATAAAAGCATTTTCCATGATTTATCTTCAGCTCTGGTATAAGGTGATGGATGTAAAGCAGCATATTCCTGCTCACAGCAGTTTGGGAATCTCATGCCATAACCCCTTGTCAAGTGTCTGCTGTCTGGGACCTGACATTTATTATCATACACTGCTGCTGTTTAATACTGAACCATCATAAAAACTTTCCTGTGTGCACACTGTCACCCTGTATATGAACAGCAACAGGTTGAATCAACCTTTTTTTGTAATTAATGTTTTTAAACATGCGTAATATTGTCATGAGGCAGTCAAGATGGGTTTTTTTCTGTTTTGTGGTGATTTTCTAGTATTGTGTTACCCATCGCAGTTTCCCTTTGCAGTGATTTTTGGTGTTTGAGCAGAGAAGGAGCCTTGCACTGTGGAAGCAGGGGCAGGATGTGGCCTCAGCAGTAACACCATTTGCTTGCCTCCTTGGCATTCTCTGAATTGTAATGATGGATATGTCTGCTCTGTGAACTCCTTCTGACTTTCTTATGCCTCCCACTGAAATTTCAATAGCAATTTTCACCCCAAGGGCAGGAGTACAGAATCTTTGGCTGCTGGGTAGAGAGAAGCACTGACTTTTCCCACTGACATCCTGTGTGTCATCAGGACCGGAAAATCTTCTGCTTGGATAGTATGGAAATTATGGAAACTCTGTGCAGTCTTCGTTTGTATTGACGACTTGGATTGCACAGTCTTGTGTGTGAAGTTTTTTCTCTTAGACAGGGTCAAAATTATTCAGAATGGTGCTTCCAGTGAGAGAAAACAGTTCCAAGGCATTGATGGTTTTGCTGTGTCACAGCAGAGATGCTGAACCATGGGGTCTGACGAGTGAGGAATCAGAGGAGAACTTTTGAATTTAGCTTCTGTGAAGTTGACAGCTTTAGTCAGGGATCAGTATATATTCAGTTGTTTTGATACCTTCTCAATTGAAGTTGCTTAGACATTGAACATAGTTATGCAAAATTGTAGAATTGTGGGATCATTTGCTTTCGAAAAGCCCTTTTGAGTTTGGGTTGGAAAAGTCATCAAATCCAACCATTCCCTCAGCACTGCCAACTACCTCTAACCCATGTTCCCAAGTGCCATATCCACACAGCTTTTAAATCCCTGCCAGGGATGGGGAATCCACTCAGGGCAGCTCTGCCAGGGCTGGACAGCCCTTTTATGAAAGAAAGTTTCCCAAATATTCAACCTGAGCCTCCCCTGGCCCAGCCTGAGGCCGTTCCCTCTCCTCCTGTCCCTGTTCCCTGCGAGCACAGCCCGACTCCCCCGGCTGCCCCCTCCTGTCAGGGACTTGTGCAGAGCCACAAGGGCCCCCCTGAGCCTCCTTTGCTCCAGCCTGAGCCCCTTTCCCAGCTCCCTCAGCCGCTCCTGGGGCTCCAGCCCCTTCCCCAGCTCCGTTCCCTTCCCTGGACACGCTCCAGGCCCTCCAGGTCCTTGTTGTCCTGAGGGGCCCAGAGCTGATCCCAGGACTGGAGTAATCTGTAACACTGAGTGGTTTACTCAAATGATAGCAGGTGGTTCATAGGAAATATGCTAATAGATGTATATATACTTTTGCAGAGAGTGTCAGAGTTGTTACTGCTAAGCATAATATCAAGGATGAAGAAAATGTTTGATAATACAGTCAGAGATGATTCTGGGGTGATAGGGAACTGGTGGGTAAATTACATTCCTGTGACTCTGATGTATTGTATGTAGTAAAGTTTGAGAGGTGTGAAGGAAAAATGTGAAGAAAACTGTTTGGTTTAAACTGCTAATTGGTGTTTTTTTCTGGCCATTTGCAAGATGTAGTGTTTTGCCATCTTATTCTTCTTCATGATACAAATAAGGGTTTCTGTACTTCAATTAACATCACATAGGATAAAAAGAATAAGAACCCATTCCAAAGAAGCATTAAAGATACGGTAAGGGTACTTAAATCTGGAGTTAACTAGGAACTGAAACACAAAAATGAATGCCTGTGTATCTTCCTACAAAACTGTTATGTTCCTTTTAGGAGATCCACTTGCTTCAAAGAGGATCATCAGAAATCATCTTTAAGATATACTTTAAGGTCTACAGATTTCATTAGGTACTATTTACATTACTATTAATATTACTGTTAGGTTTAATGCATAAATTGGAAACTTGGTCTTACATAAGACCTGCCAGGCTGCTGACGGGACCCTATGAGGAAATGGAGAGGGACAAGAGAGTGGAGTGACAGGACAAGGGGGAATGGCTTCCCGGTGCCAGAGGGCAGGGTTAGAGGGGATCTTGGGAAGGAATTGCTGTGTGTGAGGGTGGGCAGGCCCTGGCACAGGGTGCCCAGAGCAGCTGTGGCTGCCCCTGGATCCCTGGCAGTGTCCCAGGCCAGGTTGGACGGGGCTTGGAGCAGCCTGGGACAGTGGAAGGTGTCCCTGCCCATGGCAAGGGGGTGGAACAAGGTGGTCTCTAAGGTCCTTTCCAACCCAAACCATCCTGTGATGGTTACCATTCCATGATAAGTGTCAAGGTTTCAGTTCCTGCAGCACCAGTTGCTGTGTAACTTCTCCTAACAGTTTTGCTGGTGATATTTTGCAGCTAAGCTGAATGTGTAGGGCTGGAATCATAAACTTTTTCACTTGAGGAACGTCTTTAAAGTCCTTGAGCTCTCCTCAATGTAGATTGGTTCTGTTAATTAAAGCCTGTATCATGGTAATCTATTTACCTTTGTATGGTGGAGTTGGGGTTGCATATGGGACTTGTCCTTTCCTGTTCTACCAGTCAAACTAAGCAAAATCTTCCCATACCTCTAGGGAATACTGCTTAGTTTCAAGGATAAATAGAGAAATCTTCATTTCCTTTCAACAGTAAGAAAACCTCACTAGTGTTTCAAGCATATTATGACAAAATACAAATTCACAGTTTTAATTTTCTTAGTAGGAGTGTTGTTGTCTTCCTAGTAGCAGTTGCTTCCCAGGTTTTGTGGAATCTTAGATGATGTTTGGGTTCAGTTTTACTAAACACTGTTTGCATTTTGTTGTCATTGTTGCATGTGGTTTGGAAATACTGTCTGGGGAGTGTTTGAGTTCCCAGCTAGTGACTGGCAGGTATTTTGGGCATTGTGGTGGATTCCCTTATGCTGGAGCTTCTTGGTGGGTGTAGACCAGCCTCTGAAGCTTGACCCTGAGTAGATGTGTTCCAGAGTAATCTACGTTTTTTTAAGCTAGTTGGAGTGAAAATCAGTTTATTTGATTTGATTCATGGGGAGGCTTGGACCAGCCTGGTCTAGTGGAAGGTGTCCCTGCTAATGGATCTTCCAAACCAAACTATTTTGGGATTGTGTGATTCTGGGAATTGTAAAATTCTCAGTAAACAGGTAAAATGGACACAGGGCTATGAGAGTGAATCATCACCAAGAATGAGTAAAGCACTGAGGGAATCTGGGCCATTTTGTAGTGATTTTTGATTGATGCTGGAGCTGGACTTTGAGGGAGGTGGAGGATGAGCTAAAACATTTCAGAGTGAAGTGGTTTAGGATTGGAATCTCAAAGACAGGAAGGGCATGGCTGGGAGAAGAGATGAAGGTGAAGGGGTGATGAGCTGTGGATTAGCTGTAGGTCAACTGAATGATAAACACAGTATAGTGAAGTCATGTAAGAAGTACCAGTGAAGCATCTGCACCATCCCTGGGATATATTTGTGTGGCTTGGTATTTCCTGGGCCAGTGCAAGTCAGGCAAACAGGGTTTTGGAGCATCAAAGCAGTTGGGTTTGCTGCCTTGGCAGGCGTCCTGTGGTGTGTTTTCCCTTGGAGCATACTGCTCCTGGGCCTTTTCCTCTGGGACAGGACACACACCACGGCATTTCCTCCAGTGTAGCCATGTCGTGGGCTGTGGTGGGTGTTGGCATCAGGATATGGGCTGCAAACACCATGTTCCTGGTGGGAAATGCGTGTCCTGTGTAGGCTGGCTCGGCAGAGCTGAAAACCTGCGCTCTCAGCTTGCCAGTTACTCGGGAAGGCAGAGGAGGAGTGTCCGGATGGGCAGTTTATATAGCAAACTGGCAACAATCTTGGCTCTGGTGTGACAGCTCTGCTTTCATTTCTAAGCAGTGATCACAGATGCCAGGGTTAATTCTTGAGGTTATAATCACTATAGGCTCTGCATTTTTTCACGTAATACCTGCTTTACCAAAAGTTGTCTGAGTTTGACATAGAACAGCCATAGAGTATTGCCAGTAAAAGAGATGAAGATAAGATTCTGGTCACCAAAGGCTTGGCTTTGAAGTCACTTTGCTCACTGAGGGTAAGAACAGCTTTCTTGTGAGCTTCTTCATTCTCCTCCATTCTTCCATTCCTTTGGCAGAGCGAGTTTATTTTGTTGAAGGTTTTATTTTCTGCTGAAAGTGCAGGAAATTCAGACAGCTCTCTTGGAAGCTCCCCAAAGCTAATACAAACAAGATACATATGCTTCTCTTAAACTAACTAAAAATAAAGTAAATTATTTGAAAGTATTTAACTATAGATATTCCCCTGTAAAGACAAAAGGGAGATTTACATCATTATAATTGTGGATGCTGATAAATTATGATATCAAGGTGAAATTCCCTGGAGCATCTATTGTCTATTCCTCTCAAAAGATTGAGGAGTACCACCCTGAAATGTGGAATAGCTGCATTACAGACAGAAGATGTAACTACCGAATTTCTAAAACCGTAATTTATTGAAGTATTCTTTAGCATGTAGAAAGCCAGATTCAAAAAAAGGTGATGTAAAATGAACTGAAATTGTCTATTTGGCTATAGTTTTTGTGGCTGCAGCTTATGGATCTGGAACAGTTTAGCAAATTTTTCCCGCTGGTTTCTCCCTGGTAAAAAAAAAAAAAAAAAAGGCAGAATTTGGCAGAATTATCTGTTTGGGTTTAATTTGGCATTCTTAGTCCTTTTGATATCTCTTAATTGTGTAGGGCATGTATCCTTTCTTATTCCATTGCTGACAAAATTGCCTTTGTAGTCATATCTGCGTCATGAAGGAAATAGTTGTTTATTACTATAATTTTTTATGATTTATGTTCGCAAATTGTTGAATTTCACTGAAAATACTACAGATGAAGAGCTACAGTGAGTCATCATGGACAGGGGCTCAGAATGGTGAACAGCCATAATTACGGTTGCCTGTGTGACCTCCACCCTCACCTCTTCTCTATTCCTACATCCAAATGAGGCCTTCAGCCTCAGCTCTGAAGATGATCGGTGGTCCCACAGTGTGGATGCAGCAACACAGACATGGTGCAGCCCTTCCTGATATTCCAGTGCCTCAAGGGGCTCCAGGAGAGCTGCAGAGGGACTTGGGCCAAGGCCTGGAGGGACAGGACCCAGGGAATGGCTTCCCAGTGCCAGAGGGCAGGGCTGGATGGGATCTTGGGAAGGAATTGCTGTGTGTGAGGGTGGGCAGGCCCTGGCACAGGGTGCCCAGAGCAGCTGTGGCTGCCCCTGGATCCCTGGCAGTGTCCAAGGCCGGGCTGGATGGGGCTTGGACCCATCTGGGACAGTGGGAGGTGTCCCTGCCCATGGCAGGGGCTGGAACAAGGTGAGCTTGAAGGTCTCTTCCCACCCAAACCATGCTGCGATTCTGTGAGTTGCAAAGAGAAGCAAAAGGAGCAGATGTCCTTAAGGGGTCACTAAGAACTAGCAGGGAGAGTGGTGAGTCCGAGATGGTTTTCCTTCTGTGAATTGCGGAGCTTATGGGAAGGAAACTATTACATCATGTCCAGCTGTTTTAAGTAGCTGCTTCACAGCTTTTGCACACTGTGTGCACTCCTGGCTCTGCTGGAGAGGCACCAGCAATGTTGGTCAAAGTGAGCTAAAGCCACCAAGCTTTGACACAAAGCAACTTGCACTTTTGAAAATTCAAATGTCAAAGCATTTTATTACTGGCAGCAAGTTCCCACTCACTAAAAGCCATTCATTGTCATAAGCAGTTAAGTTCAGAACTGTGTTTGGACATGTTTTTTTTGTCAGCTTGCATTTCCATCAAGTATTTCTTCTGCAATTATGTGTGACATTTCCACTTTATTTCATCAGGTTTCTTTGAATTAAGACTTCAGCACAGCGTGCCTTTTCCTGTTGTTTTCTTTTACCCTATTTACATTGTGCAGTTGTAGCGCACTCCCTTACCAATCCCTGCTCAGGTTTTGCTTTTTTTAGGCAGATAAGCTTCTTCCTGCTTATTGTGCTAACTGTATAATTAGCAATTATTTAGCTGAAAGTATACTTTGGCTGGAAAATTTGCTGTGATGTGAATGCACAGTGAGAAACGCAGCTTTTTTTAGTACACGCCAGTGACCTGGGTGTCCATACCCATTGTCAGAAGGTGCGTAACACCATTCATATGGATCTTGCCACAAAGGAAAAGTTGCTCTGTTAGATCTCCAATTTGTAAAAAAGTTAGAAAGTAGACCTCTTTAGGCTTACAGTTATTCGTTGCTTTGGATTAGGGTTTACTCTACATCCAAACAAAAGGGGGGAAAACCAAATTGTTGCACTTTAAGGGAATTCCAGCTTGCAGTAAAAAAATATATAATCATACCTGTAATACATAGTCTGAAGGATGTAATTGTCATGTGGACATGGTATGAGACTAAAGTTTGTTCACGAGTGCTTCTTTGAATCAATAGAATGGAATAGAATCTCTGAATGTTTGGGTTGGAAGGGACCTTAAAGCTCATCTTGTTCCACCCCTGCCATGGGCAGGGACACTGTCCCAGGGTGCTCCAAGCCCTTTCCAGCCTGGCCTTGGACACTGCCAGGGATCCAGGGGCAGCCACAGCTGCTCTGGGCACCCTGTGCGAGCTGTAGCTGAGTGTGCAGCATATCTTCCTGGGTTAATGATCAAAAATTGCAAAATATCATTAAGAAATCTGTCACCATCTGTGCTGTTCAATACCCTGGGTACCACTCTGACAAAGGACAGTACTTGACTTCCAGCCTGGACCCGTAACTGAGGGTCAAAAGATGGGCCAGGCTAGTCAAGAGCTAATTTCATCAAGGAAGAGAGACTCATGTCCACCTTTGCTGACTGATGCCATTTCATAGCATCACAAGTCACCAAAATTCTGATTTTTCAACCAGCTATTACTTTCCGTATAAACTAACTTTGAAGGAAAGAAAACAGAAAGCTGAATAATTTTGTCTCTGTTTATATTAGTGCAAACCACGAGGGATGGTTATGCAACCTTAAGCTGAATTACACAAGGACATGCCTCCCTTTATCTCCTCAGAACATTTAGAGGCTGGAGAGTTGCATTCATTCATAATAGAACTTTTTAGATCAGTTTTTTATCTTCACAATAATTAAAATAAATTCAATGTCAAATTGAATTAAAAGGATGAGCACTCAGAATGTTCCATTGTGGGAACCCGAAGATGGGGACCATAAATTAAACAGGTTTTTGGTGACACTTGAGTTTTTCCATCCTCTGCTGACAGTGATTTGTTTTTTAATGCTGTAAATACATCTGTAAGGAACTGAACTGTAAGCAAATGCCTGGGGTTTCCTGGTTAGGCTGCTTGACTTCTCTTGATATTTAAAAGCCATATACTTTTCGAGTGGTTTTACACATCAGGATGTAAGTATTGAATTTTGTGAAAGTCTTTGCCCAGGAGAATACCACGCTAATTATTAATTGTATTGCAATAAGGAAAGCAGCAATATTCCAGGATGGTCAGGTCCAGGAACATCCAGCTTTGCCTATCGTTTGCCTTGGCTTTGAACTTTTGTGTGTTTCTTGATAGTGTTTATCAAACTCAAATTGTTTTTCCCCAGATAATGTTCTCATTCATCATGTTTTCCCCCCACATCCTCTCAGCGTATTTCCATTCTCTTTTCTCTGGCATGATTACTTGTTTTTTCCTTTTAACAAAAGACTACCCAGACATGTACCTGACTCTCTTTTGGCTATTGCTGCCTGGTTTATTCCTTGTGCATCTAGAACGTGACCAAACATCTGTCTTTTTGCCTTAAAAGTTAGAATCTTTGCAAAAAAG
>WEIT01023855.1:28954-87267 GCA_013389985.1 Dryoscopus gambensis | reverse complement strand
CATGAGGTGACTACCTAGAACTAGCCACAGTAACATGAGTGCTGTGCCTACATTCCCATCCCCTTTGCAGGCGTGATTTCAGTCTCACACAGTTGGTACCAAGCTTTTAGCTTCCACCTTTCTTTTTAATGATGGTTTTAATTATTTCTATGGCAATAAACTAAAAAAGTAGGTGAGAGAGGACTGGTGCACATCAGTGTTGACAGAGGCATTATTTGAGCTGTGTTTTGTAAAGGAATACTGTAATAATTTTAAATGTGAGTGCCACGCTGAATTTGTCAATTGTAAGCAACAGGAAACTTTTACCTCCTCTCATTTAAATGTACTGTTCAATAGATTGAAGTGTGTCTACATTTCACAAATCAATATGTGACTTTTCTTTTCATACAGAAGCTAATCCAGTGAGGAAAAAAAAAGATTTTACAAAGCTGCTGAGGACGATGTGTTAGTCCTTGCTTGGCCACACACATTCAGCATTTCAGCTGTGTTCAGCTGCTCTGAAAGTAATACACAGGGTGATAAACTGCAACAACAAAATGTTTTTGTGACTTTATTTATGCCTGTCTTGATGCCATGTCTGGATGCAGAGGGGCCATAGCTTGATACTGATGATACAGAGCAACAAAATCACATGACATTTTATCAGCATTTCTCCACTGTCTCATCCAAATGCTGTCCTTGGATTTATGCTTGTTTTTTCCTTTGTTTTGAAAACTTTTAAACCCTTAGAAATTATTCAATCTCTAAGTATAGGAGCAGACAGTTCTCCTGATAATGTATGTGCAATACAGGGATTCAGTGCCACTTCTCTGTCTTTTATGGAGATCATTCTTCTTAAAAATTCTGTTTTGTGTAGTCAGTTGTAACAATCTTCACTTTATCTCCTACTTTTCTTCATGAAGGTCCCAGATTCTTCACCTGGAATGTGGTAGCTGAAATACAGATGGTTGATTCTGTCCATCAGCTCTTAAAAATGTTAAATTTAATTACTGTGCAATAACCTCTGAACCTTTTCATTGTTTGAAGCTGAACACAACAGTCTCTCCAACCTGTTGGAAGATGGTTAGCAATGCTTTCTGTTTCCGTATGCCTGGGGTTTAAGGTGAACACCTTTTATTAAAAAATATTTCGTTTTTGAAAAGCAGTTGTGTGGTTTGTTATGCTTCTGGTAACTGGATAGATCTCACTTGATCTGAATCATAATATTTCTGTGAAAGTCATGTAGTCTGTATTTTAGGATAGTGTCTTGGTCACCAGCTCACCCTGCTGCACTGGGGGGAGAATTATGCCAGTGCTCAGAGCTTTTTAAAATACACCATAATGCATCATATTCTGAAAAAAATCTGAATTGATAGGCAAGCACCACTCCCCAGGTGAGTTAGACAGGTCTGGATTTTTCTTCAGATCCCAGCTAAAGCAGTTATTTCAATTTTTGTCTAATATTTTCCATTACATACCCTGCACAACACCTAGCTGGGATACTGTTTCATAGCACAATAACTAGGTAGCTACAGGCAGAGGAGCCACCTGTGTTATGAACATAAAGATTATTTCTGTCATAAAAGAATGTGGTCCCATTGACAGTAATCAGCTTTGTAAGGGTTTCTGCCATCATTGTTAGCTACACTACAATGCTAATTTCGGTGGCAAAGCCATTAAAAAAATAGGAGATACATTCAGAAGAAAATCTGTATCCTCCACAGTCAGGCATCATTGCTAAAGAAGGAATTTTACTGGAATGCATGCACCAGATATTCCTCTTGAGACAAGAGTTCCAAAAGGCTTCCACTTAAATCTCCCTTGTACATGTAGAAGACAAATGTTGGGGATCACCAGATTGAATTGTGGAAATAAGGATGGGATCTCACTTCTCCATGGTCCTCAGTGTCACAAAAGAAATGGAAGAGCAGGTTAGGGAAATGGTGCTGCCGTCTGCAGGGCCACATCTAGGAGAGGGACTTGGGACAAAGGATAGAGGGCCAGGACACAGGGAATGGCTTCCCAGTGCCAGAGGGCAGGGCTGGATGGGATCTTGGGAAGGAATTGCTGTGTGTGAGGGTGGGCAGGCCCTGGCACAGGGTGCCCAGAGCAGCTGTGGCTGCCCCATCCCTGGCAGTGCCCAAGGCCAGGCTGGACAGGGCTTGGAGCAGCCTGGGACAGTGGGAGGTGTCCCTGCCCATGGCAGGGGCTGGAACAGGATGAGCTTTAAGGTCCCTTTCAACCCAAACCATTCTGGGATTCTGTCATCTAAGCTTCTAGGACGAAATGCGCCTTGCTTTGCATTGAAAGCAGCAAAAGCATTGAAAGCAGCAAAAGAATCTTGCTCTTTAGGAGTCTAAACAGGATAATGAAAGTTCCTGTGTTCTCTTCTGCCTCAGTGAGAGCATGCATCTGCCACATGACAATTCCTACAGTCCTACTTAATAGTAGAAAATAACTGTGTGCAGATTGAATGACAGCCCAACAAAACACTGTTGTAACTACTGCCTTGTTATGAAGAATTTAAGTGCCTTGTGATAACTCAGAAATTAACTTTGTGGGCAGTCAGCAAAAGGAAATGTCTGTAGTTTCGCTGTTCATACCCAGCAGAAAAACTCAAGCTGGTTTGGTATGGTTCATATTCCTGCCAGACCTGTAAAGTCTCACGGTCTAGTGTTTGATGTGATGGAGAGAACCTAATGATACAAACAAGGTAGAATTGCCCTTTTTAACCTATTCCAAGGTAGGATAGACGGCTCTCCAGTGTGAATAACCATATTGGAGATATCCTGATGTGGAGCTCAAGGAGGGAAATCCAGACAGCTGGCAGGAGTTCACATGCCAGCTTGTTCAGCTTAGGCAGTTGGAGTTTCAGAATCATCAGGAATGATTTGTCAAATGCACTGACAAAATGAAAACCTCTGCAAGTTTATCTTAGTGTAAAGGCTTAGTGTGCTGTAAAAGGAGATTCCTTTTTTCATTTATTACTAGTGTTCTTCAATGCCAAGAAAATAATTTTAAAAAATAGTCAAAGGGGAAAAATCTAGTAACAGTAACAGATATTCAAGGTGCAGTGGTGTTTGATTGAGTAAGTTTTCCTTCTCCTGCCTTTGCTTTTCTCTTTCACCCACTGCTTTTTATTTCTCTAGTATTTTTTCTCTCTTTTCACTATCCCTCCTTCCTGCACAGGGGCTCAACAGAAAATGTAATAAATTGTTTATATGCTGAAGTGCTTTTACTTAGAATAGGAAGGGTTGAAAAGACTGTGTTCACTTAACCCTTAGTGAATTTGGCTGGTTACAATATGGTAATAATTTATGTCCTGGCTCCTGTTGAGAGAATAAAGCTCTGAAGCTGAGTACTAGTATGATGCATTTCAATTAACATTTTGGTGATTACTGGAGAAAACAGATTCCTTTCCAGACACATGGATTTGCTCACCATAGAGACATTAACCAGCTAATAGCTTTATTAATAATAATTACCTGTACACTGCCTTTATTACTCAGTATTTTACAATGGAAAAGGGCACACTGACCTTTTACTCCTTTCTTAAAGGCGCAAGACCTAAATGTGATTGAGGAAGTGATCCGAATGATGCTGGAGATCATCAACTCCTGCCTGACCAACTCCCTCCATCACAACCCCAACCTGGTGTATGCACTTCTCTACAAGCGGGATCTGTTCGAGCAGTTTCGCACTCACCCCTCCTTCCAGGACATCATGCAAAATATAGACCTGGTGAGTGATACTTGACTTCAAGGATGGTTGCCTGTGGTTATGTGATCTCTTTTTACTCTTGAGAGATGGAAAATATTAATTACCTCTTATCAGTTTGTTTTAAAATGTTGAATTTTTCTTGTCTGTTTTATGGGCCTGCACTGTGAACTTCAGGGCAGCATGGAAACACAAGAGTGGTTTGGGTTGGAAGGGACCTTGAAGATTATTTAGTTCCAACCCCCTCATTTCTTTAACAACCCTTTCCCACATCTTTAACTCAGGAGAATCAAAGGGATTTCGAGATGCCTCTGGTAAGAAGTTCCCAAGCTGTGACATATCTTTCACCCCTCAAAGGGAGGACAGTGTCAACCGCTCTTGACTGCTCCTTGTTAGAAACCTGCCTTTCAGGGGAGCAAAAGCTAATTTTCATCATCAATCCTTTTTCTTTTCTCTTATTCCTATCGCCAGCCTATTAATGATTACAGGGAATTACTTGTAAATAACTAAAAAACAGGTATTCAGCTGCTTTATTCCCTGGCTGTATCGCTATGATGTTGTTTTCACCTGCCAAATGTTCTCTTCATAGCAACCTTCTGCTTGTGTAAGGAAATGTTTTAGAAGAAAACAGAAGTAAACAGCTGTGGATGAGAAGCTGTTACCAGTGTGACTCTCTGTGGAGTATGACTTTGGGAAACAGTTGTTAATTATTTCTGCATCTGATAGTAGTTTTAATGTTCATATGGAGAGCCTGAGCTTCTGCTAGAAAAATTTTAAGCATTACAAATGTTTCTGTCTTCTCGTCAATATTTGCAGAGCTGAGCAATGCTCAAAGCCCCACTATGATCACTGGATGCAAAATACTGGAAGGGAGAGCTGAGCAGGGTGCTGAGTCTCTGGACGCAGTGAATAACACATTAATGTGTCTAATAATCTTCTGACTTTCTCTTTTGATTTGCTTTTAATTACAGAAGATTGACAGATATCTGATGGCCCATAAAGGAAATTAACTTTAAATGTTGAACTGAAATCATGCTCTGTACCTATTCCTTCCTGTTCTGTTCACTTCACATTATCTGGTCATGCAAGAGTTTGGGGAGTGGAGGACTTGAAGCTCAAAACTCTCCAAACTTTCAGCAGCTGCAGACTACAGGCAGCATGATACTGTCTGCATGATTAGAACAAGATGTCTTCAAGTTGTGTAAAGAGGATATGGTGCACTGAAGATAACAGTTGTCTACATTCCTGACTGAGATAGGGACCTTCTCTGGTTACTTGCCCACATCCAGGATAGCTGGTGGTGGCCAGATCCTTCTGCTTGCAGCCCTGTGCCTCCCACAGACAGCAGCACGTCCTTTCCTTTGTAACACTTAAGTGCAGGTTTTCCTCAACAATTTAAACAATTCCTCCCCAAAACTATTTAATATTGGGTTACAGCATAATGCCAGTTACATTCAGAAACTATTTAAAGCTTTCCAAGGGAGCATGTAGAATTTTTAAATAGCTCCTTTGTTAGAGAAGCGAGGATGTCAAAAAAAGAATTTTTTTAGTTTTTTTTTTTTTTTAAAATGTACCTGTCACCATCTGGCAAGTGGTAAGAGCTGTCAGGCTGGTAGATCTGAATAAAAGATGAGATTCATTTGACTCCTCATCTACCCTGTCATGTCCTGCACTTCATAGACAGCATTGGCAGCACCATACAGAACCAGTCTTTGTCTTGTGTGCTACAGCCAGAATGTTCTAACTGGTCTTGCTGTCCCTTGAAACAGTGGCAAATCATGTTAGTTTTACTACACACATTGCAGGGAGCTTGTCTGGGAACCATGTGGGCAAGATCTGAGAAGAACCAAAATGAGTTTCTGTCTCCAAGAACTTAGCAGGATTTTCTCTGCATGGTGGAGCTCCCAGCTCCACCCTCACAGCTGTATGGGACCCTGCGGATGTCTGAAATGTAGCTGTGCTCTAAAAGGAGTTAGAAAAAAAATCTTAAAAGGTTTGGGTCAATAAATTTCTAAACTTTATGTTGCTGGAAGCTGGGAGGATATACTCATGGGGAGGATCTCCCTATTCTTGACCAGCTCTTATATTCTTATTTTACCATACATCCCAGCCTGCTTTCAGATAGAATAGTGAGCTGGACAGGCTTTTTGTGTGACCAAGGCTGGTTATTCAGAAGAGAATGGATCCACCAACTTCCTGTGTACTGGGGAGCTGTGTTGGATTTCAGGCTGTTGTGATCAATGGAATTTTGTGGCCCAAATTATATAAATGGTAGACGGAAATGGTAAATGTTACAACTTTTGGTAATGAAAGAATGGGCAAGAAAAATTACCTTTCTGAAGCTCCCCAAATATGTCTGCAGGGGCTCTGCTACATCCTGACTCCCTCTCTTGGTACTTTCTCTGGTCATAAGCAGCGAAGTGGGTTTGGGTTATCTGCACCCATACTTCGGTGGAACCAGGAGTGTAATTTTTGACAATAGCATTTAGTGACAGGACAAGGGGGCAATGGCTTCCCACTGCCAGAGGGCAGGGTTAGATAGAATTTTGGGAAGGAATTGTTCCCTGTGAGGGGGGTGAGGACCTGGCACAGGTTTCCCAGAGCAGCTGTGGCTGCCCCATCCCTGGAAGTGTTCAGACCAGGTGGGATGGGGCTTGGAGTAACTTGGGATAGTGGAAGGTATGTTGGGATTGGAGTAGATGACCTTTAAAGGTCCCTTCCAACCCAAGCCATTCTGGGATTCTACAGTTCCAATCATCAGATAGCTCTAGAGATTCACGTGAGCAGGGGGTGCCTGTTACACGCTTTGTCTCTACTCCAGCAAATTCAGCCCCCAGTTGATGAAAGATTCTCCGACTTTAAACCATAGTCCGGATTTGTATTTCATAGAGAAATACTAGCAGATAGTGTGATAATGTTTCATACTGCAGAAATCAGACCAAAATACAGAGCATGTAAAGTCTGTAATGAGTTTTGGACACCAGAACAGTTGCCAGTTTGCCTTGTCAAGAATGTATAAAATAGATATGACATATAAAGACTTAAATGCTTATTATTTTTACTGTGTTGCACATGATGTACTCATCGACCAAAAGAAACCATGGAAGAGGTGAAAAGGCTAAAAATTTGATGAAGAATTAATTGGAGGATGTACTGGGGATGTAATAATGAGTAGTTGACGGCGCAAATAGAAAAAGGCATCTGCTGCAATTCTGTGTGTATACAAGCAAAGAATAAACCCAGAAGTGTCCTCTGAGCCTACTCACACTGGTGACATCTTAGCTGGATTACTCTGGGTTTAGAATCTCAGGATCATTTAGGCTGAGAAAGACTTTCAAGACCATGGAGTCCAGCCATTACCCCAGCATTGCCCAGGCCACCACTGACCCAAGTCCCCAGCACACAGCTTTTAAATCCCTCCAGGGATCCACCACTGGCCTGGGCAGCTCTGCCAGGGCTGGACAGCCATTTCCATGCAAGAATTTTCCCAAATATCCAACCTGAGCCTCCCCTGGCCCAGCCTGAGGCCGTTCCCTCTCCTCCTGTCCCTGTTCCCTGCGAGCAGAGCCCGACCCCCCCGGCTGCCCCCTCCTGTCAGGGACTTGTGCAGAGCCACAAGGGCCCCCCTGAGCCTCCTTTTCTCCAGCCTGAGCCCTTTCCCAGCTCCCTCAGCCGCTCCTGGGGCTCCAGCCCCTTCCCCAGCTCCGTTCCCTTCCCTGCACATGCTCCAGCCCCTCAGTGTCTCAGTGTCCTGAGGGCCCAGAGCTGTCCCCAGCACTGGAGGTGCCCCAGCAGTGCCCGCACAGGGGACAGGCCCTGCCCTGGGGCTGTGGCCACACCATGGCTGGGACAGCCGAGGGGCCATTGCCCACCTGGGCACTCCTGGGCTCATACTCAGCTGGCACCATGAAAGAAATTCCAGGTAGAAATAAGAACTGTAGAAAACAGAACCTCTGAAGGTGCTGATTTGCCAGAAGAAGGCTAAAGTGATGTGGTATTTTTCAAATAAAATGCTGCTGTGAAGGGAAATGGAATAATCTCTTTCACATACTTGTGGGTTTGCAGGTCATAAGGAAAGACTTTTCCAAGGTTAGTAATAACAAAGCACTGTGGTAGGTTTTCAGGGACTTCAGCATTGGAGACCTCTGGATAGCAGACGTTTGGCAGCATGGCACTGGGGCAGAGGACAGACCAGCATAGGTCTGTAGGCACACGTGGATGTGGGGATGCCTCCGCAGCCCCACCAGAGCTCAGACCAGAGCAGGTTACCTTCAGTACAGACTTGGCCACAGTAACTCTGGGCTGTTCCTCAGAATTTGGACCGTTCCGTTTACTCTGGAGATAGTACGTAAACTCTGTGTGCTTCATCAGTGAGGCAAAAACAGGTGAATGTGTAAGGATCATCAGGAACACTTTTGTTGAAAACTACTTATTTGCCTCTGTGTTTTTATAAATAATCTAAAAATCACAATTGCCAGCTGATTGGGAACATATGGAAACCTTTAATGCTATACAGAAGTAACTGTAATCAAAATACCTTCTGCTTCCTCCTGTTACTTTACTTTTCATTTTAGAAAGCCATTTTAGTAGGAGATAGTGCATCTTATTTAACTAAAATGGGATATTCTTCTTCTGGATGGTGAAGAAAGAGGAGTGCTACGGTTCTTCTTCTTGGCCTTGTGCAGAAATATTTCAGCTGGGAGCTGTCTATATGCCTCCACTTCAGAGGTGGTCTATAATTTGGTCAGCCACCTCAGATATGTCAGGAATTTGGTGGAGACTCTTCGCTTATCATTCCTAAAGATGCATTTGGTTCATGGCCACGGTGAGAGCTCCTGGGCTTTCACTGCTCTCATATTTCCTACGAGCGAGTGACTGATACCAGGTGGTGGAACAGGCCTAACTAGGAGCTGCTAGAATTTTGTTTGCAAAATAGTCTGATAGACATCAGGAGGTCGGGAGCAGTGGCTAAGAGATGCAAAGGACTCTATTGATGCAATTTCCTACAAGGAATTTAATTCTCCAAAGACGTTTCCCTGCTAGATCTTAAAATCAATCAAGTTGGCTTCTCTCTGGCATAGCAACCCCTATTGTAAGATCTGCAGGACTTAAGAACTAAGTTTTTTTGGCTTTCCTTAAAATGTCCTTAGAAAAACCTTGATCCTGCTGATTACCAGAGCCTGGCCAAATACTCTTAAGGATTTGGAGGTTTGGTGAGTTTGGGTTGGGGGTTTTTTTGTTGTTGTTTGTTTGATTTGGGGGGTCTTTTTGCCTGTTTTTTTTCTCCTCACTCCTACACCCTCGGAGTGGAGAGCAGAATACCTAGAAAAGCTCATGTGTCCTTGAACATGCTCCTCATTTCAAGGTGATTCTGAAAAATACCGTACTTCAAGTTTGCTGATTACCGTCTAGTGTTTCTGCTGCTATTGAATCACCCTTCATATGTTTCAGCCCTTCTTAAATCAGCGAGGGTTGGCTCTGCCTCCCGTTTGCTCCAGGTACGACTACTGGATACCAAATGTAGCTGTGATTTATGTTTCCCTACGGAAGCTACTTAGTTGAAGTGCTAATCCTGTGGTACTTTACAACGTGAGGTTTGTTTTCTTCTTTTCTTCTCCATTCAGTGTGCCGTCAGTACACCATATTACTCTCCCAGTGGTGAATGTGGCTGGAAATAAAATACTCAAAGTGTTTCTTTCAATCATTTTCCAAGGGAAACAAAATTGACAAAAACAGGTTCACGACACACTCATTTTGTGCCAAGTGATTTTTTCTTCTGTCTTACAGAGCTGACCTTTGCAGTTGCAGGCAGAGGAGGCAGCAGCGTGTTGTACTGTTATTTTTAGCTGGAGGAGAAGGAGAGGAGCTGTCATGTTCATTAGGCAGCAGCACTGCCTGGGCTGCTGCAGGCCTCACGGCACTTCAGCATCTGCTGACAGAATCCAAGTGGAGAAAACATCTTGCCCTTGATAGCCTTGCTCTTGGCATACTGTAAAGGGAAATATTTTGTTACTTCAGCCTTGCAGCTCAATTAAAAACAATAGTTGGGTGAAATAACAGACACTGTTGTTGTTCCCTCACAATCTCAAAAATAATCTCCAAAACCTAAAATATTGCCTTTAAACGAAAAATGTTTCTAAATCATTCTAATCTTGTAGTACTTTTAATCTCTGGCAATACCTTGTAAGTTTACTGTTTAGAAAACAAAAGAAAGTATGAGTTTCTCATGGAAAATTGATCTCTAGGAAGAAATTCTTTGCTGTGGGGGTGGTGAGGCCCTGGCACAGGTTGCCCAGAGCAGCTGTGGCTGCCCCATCCGTGGAAGTGTCCCAGGCCAGGTTGGATGGGGCTTGGAGCAACGTGGGCTAGTGGAAGGTGTCCCTGCCCATGGCAGGGGTGGGACTGGATGATCTTTAATCTTTAACCTTCCCAACCAAACCATTCTGTGAGTCTATGATTAAAACCAGTTTGGGAAATCACTATAGAAAAGAGTTTTTGTTTAGAAATTGTAATGCTGTTTTGATGCAAACCTTGGCAGTGCCTGAGCTGGAGGTGGCCAGGTCCCTGTGCCCATCGTACCACACGTCTGGGTACCTTGCACAGCCAGGATTAAGCTCTGCACACGGCAAGGCTCTCCATACACTGTTTTATCTGGACAGGGATCAGATATTCCTGATGAGGGGTTGTCTAATCCTGGATTAGACGTGCCTTTTAATCTCTCTTAATATGGAAGGCAGACTGGAGAGAGAGCTCTTTAGAGTGGGTTATGTTCCTTCATGGAGAGGCCTTTAAAGTGCTCAGCATAACTAGGAAAAGAATAATTCACAGCAGCTTGTGGAGTTTCTTCTTACTCTTCTTCTTAAGCAGTCTTTGCAGTTGTTTTCTATTTCCTTAGACCAGTTGCCCAAATAATTTAATGAGAAAATTAATTTTCAGAGTATCAGGAAGACACCATCTCTCAGCCTTGTTTATTTGCCCTAAGATCTGGGTTTTTCTATTCATACAGTCATACGCTCAGTTGGTTTTAAAACATGTGCCAAAACCTGAAATTCATTTAATAGTATTCACCCAGTTTATTTTTTTCTGGTTCATTTTACTTTCAATTGGACAAGGAGTTGAAATCTGCTAATTTTCATTTTTATTTTAAATTCATCTCTGTTACGTAAGTGTAGAAGATAATTAAAGCTCTTTCAAAGGAAAAGGCTACTCTTCATTAATATAATGCTGAGCTTTTATATTTTTATATTTGACTAGATTAGTAGGAAAAGTGTTAGACCCTCTGCTACAGAGGTTGGAGCTTGCCATGAGGGATGTAATGCTGGATGCTTTTTGGTTTTATTCCTGATCTGGAGCTAACAAGCAAATGCCTGTTTTAGGATGTCCTCTGTATCATTCCCCCTTTTTTTTTTTTTTTCTTTTCCCTTTTCTGTTTTCTTAGTTCATTGGGGTACTCATTGGGTACCTGACTGTCTGAGTGGGGAATTGTGCTCTCAGGGTCCAAAAGAGAAGTACTCCATTTCTATATTGTTTGAAGGCTAATAACACCTAGAGATAAATACCATTATTAAAGTAGATATTTTTAATTTTAGTCATCAACTACATATCAAAAATAGCCATTCAGAGTTCTCGAAAATGCTGACATAGCCTGAAAATACTGGAAGCCTGTCTTACTTTTGTTCTTTTGAAATATAACCCAAGGAAGATTAGTACCTTTACCACAAAAACATAAGTCTTTTAAAAACATGCTAAGATTGAAGGGTTTGACTTCCCAAAATAGGAAACATCAGAATTCAGGGAGTATCTATGAGCTTCATTGAGGTTTTTTACGCATTCGCATTATGATAGTATTTTATCCTTTTGATTAAAAGCTGAATATTAAGTTTTGCTTTTGTTGTGGTTTAGCAGAACTTGAGCTAACAAGGCAGTGCCACTGGGATGGATTCTCTGCGGGAGCCTGCCCTGGGCGAGGATGGGTTTCACCAGTGATTACTGACAACAGAGGAGTGTTGAAATGCAGGAAGATGTTTTTTTTCTTTCAAAGTTTGTGGGCAACTTGCTCGTTCCTCTGTGAGCTGTGTATCCTTCACCAGCAATTTGTCCCAAACTCTGTGCCAAAACCATGTCAGCCTCACTCCGAGGTCCTCACGCTCTTTGCACAAGCTGTTTCTTGCTGTTTTACTCTGTTATTTCTGGTCCCTCCCTTCAGCTCCTTTGCTTATGAACTCAGCACATCTTCCTAGTCCTGTTTTTTTTTAAGGATCAGAGATCACAGTGCTCCACCAGGCCCTTATCTCTAAGAATGTAAAAGCCTACCTGCGGCATCTGCCAGAGGCAGTGAAATTCTCCCTTTCTGCTCAAGTATGGAGATAATCGTAGGGACAGCACAGAAGATTAAACCTGAATTTTCTCATGACTGATTTCTGTACTTCTGTTGTTAGAAACAAAACAAAACAAGGGAAAAAAACCCAAGCAAACCAAACACCAAAACCCCGTAACAACCCCAAAAAACAACTTCCAGCAACTTTAGTCTGCCTCTGTCTCATTCACTTGGTGCAAGAGTTTCTAGAGATCCCAGCAAGTCTTTCAGCTCAAAAAAAGGGCTGGGCTTTCGGCTGGGGGAGTCACAAACAGGAACAACAAATTTGAATCTCACAGTAATCAAGCCATCAGCTGTCTTTGTTTTATGAACAGCAGCTGAGCTGGGAGGCATAATTAGGGTAATGGTTTCTGGCTCCAGCTGTGTCTCACTACAGAACAAAGAGAGCTCTGCAGAGATTTTGTAGTATAATACACTTTTCCCCCCTTCTACTTGGGAGAATTAACAAAGAATACTTGATGGACTGGGTCTGTGATTCAGATACAAGTGAACATCAGTATTTTTCCACAGAGAGTGTGGCCAAAGCTCACAGGATTTTGCAGAACCTACCATCAGCGTTGTGCTTGCCTCCAGCCCAGGGGTAGCCAGGTGCTCTGGTGTAGACAGGCTCTACCAAGTGCCTCTTGTGGTACTTGCAGAGAATTCTAAGTAGGTGTTGAAATTTTTCCCCAGACCCTTTTTGTGCTGTTCTGAGTCCTGGATCCCCTGCGTGACTGAGGAGTTCCCCTGGGATAAGGGATGGGCTACACAAAGTGTGTTCTTTTTGGATGAAAGGAGCTATAGAAATGGAGGTTTTCTGATGTCCCACATGGAGAACTGCCGGTGGGATGTCTGCTTCTGGTGTGACCTACTGCGCTTGGAGAGGGATAAAAGTTAAAGCCTGACCTAGCTGAGTTCTAGCTAACAAGGACCAGCTGGGTCACAGAAGGGGGAGCGGGAAGGGAAATATGGGGAAAATCAGCTTGGATTCACCAGGGAGATATCTGGAAGATGAGAGAGAATGCGCAGGTCGTTGGGCCTAGAATGCAGGATGTGGAAGGTACGTGTGGCACTTGGGGTGGATAATCTGGGTAGAAGAGGAGCTTTGTGGACTTTCTTCTCACCATCCACTTGCTGTGTCTTTAAGTTCTGCACAACCCCCAGGGAATCATGCAGTCTCTCATATTGAGATACTTAATAGTTGTCTTAAAGCCGTTTGTCCAGAAGTCGGTGAAACTATAGTGATTTTATTTTAATGCTTCTCAATCAAAGTAAATTTTTTAGCTCAAATTATAGAAAGATTGGAAGAACTCAAAAGCCTGATGGGCAGAACTGACAGAGAGAAATATAGGCATATGTCAGTGCACAGTACTTGAAAAGGTAAATTTATTAATTCAGCTGTGTGTGTTAAATTGTAAAATGATCTGTCTGTTAAAAATGACTGCAGGAGGACGCTGAGAGTTGTGCTAACTTGACAGTAACAAAGTCTCCCTGGCTGTGACACAGGCAATAACGTGATTATTCTTAAAGAAGTGCAGAAAGAGCAGTGCCAAAAAGGAAGATGACAGCTTTGTGTATAAATTGATCCAAAGATCTCTTCTAGTTATTTATGTGCTGTGATGTTTCATTCCAGGTGATCAGCTTTTTCAGCTCCCGATTAGAGCAAGCTGGAGCTGAGCTGTCAGTGGAGCGAGTTCTGGAAATCATCAAGCAAGGAGCTGTTGCTTTGCCCAAAGACAGGCTAAGAGTAAGTGCTCAAGACTTCATCACCTAAAGTGTACTGTTCCAATCAATTACACATATATACTCTTTATATCTGTAACATCAAAAAATCATCTGTCCTATCAATAGTGACTGATAAGTGATTACACTGTCGCTTACCATATGTGTATGTTTTCATTTAAATTCCTAATTCCTGCTAAGTGTTTGGGTGAGTTTTTATGATTAGTTATTAAATTGAAGCATGTAGAGGAATTAAAATTTGCTGAAGCTAAGGTTTTCTTCATCATATCCTGAAGTGCAGGCTCATCTCTCCATCTGTTGTTTAGTTATGCTATAACCAAACATTGATAATTCTCTCTTTTGATTAATTTCTTCTTCTGTCTCTAGTGTTCTGCTCCTCTGTCTGGGTCTATATTAAATGCTATAAAGATAAATTTTGGGGGCTTCAGTTAAGAATTACCCAACCTAGTGAAAATACGTTCAGGACCTGTAAGTCTGATCAACATGATGATGAGCTTTCTCTATAATCCTGAGCAGTCCCCTCCATTCATTTCTGAGAATGTCTCAAATCTCTTGAGGGATTTACCAACTTGACAGGTTTTGTGAGGCTAAAATCCATTAATGGTTGTGTGATGTTTAAATACTGCAATAAAGAAATCTGTGTAAGTGGGTAAGTAAGCAAATGGGAGCTGTGTGTGTTTTTTAAACACGATGAATCTTGTTTCTCTGTTATGCCAAGTGTATTTTAGATACTGTCTGTTTTCTGAAGAACTATTTTTGTTCCTACTCTGTGATAAGAGAGTGAGAGCACCATTTCTTTTGTGGTAACTTTAGTAAAATATCCTCTGATAAGGCACACTGAGTTCGTACGGCCTCTGGCGGCGGTTGGTAATTTATTTATACACTGGTAATTTTAAAACACCCGGTGGGAATTTTCTAGCTGGCTGCATACACTAATGTCTTTCCTGCAGTTCCCTGTGTCCCTGAGATGGCACATCTTCAGTCACTCAGACTGAATTACTTCGGGAGAGGTTGGTCTAGAGTCCGAGTCCTGAGCTGCAGTACAGGAATAGCCTGAGTAACACCAGAGGAGGTGCTGGATCCAAATCCAGCCCTTCGGGTTGTCCTTTCCACGTGGTGATGCTGTGAATACAGAGGAACCCTGGAACTTTGGCTGTTTCTATGACAACTTATGTGCAGATAATTAAAAGCTCTTATGTTGAGGCTACAGTGATTCCTTCTTGACACAGAGCCATCACCAAATAAATTCACTGCTTAGAAAAAAATGAAGGTTTTTTTCAGTTATTGAGTGTGTCACATCAACTGACATGTCAGGCCACAATTTACAGAAATGCTGTTTCTGGAGTGAAATCCCATCAAGTTTAAATTTTCCGCATTAATGATATACAGTATTCAAAATTATATATTTATATTGCCACTTAAAGCAACAAACCAGTAGTTTTTGGCATGTGCCAAGCTCTGTAAGTCCTCACCAAACAGTTGAATACTTCCAGTTTTAAGGGTGCTTAGTATTGCTTGGAGTGCTTCCCTTTCCTCTGGAGTTTCAGGACAGACTTAAGAAGTGAATACAGCCAGCAGGGCACATAAGTCTTTTAAGCTGCCCACTTACAGCTGCTGGGCTTTGTCTTTTTTTTTTTCCTTTGGTTTCCTTTATTTTCGTTTCTTTTTCTTACTTTTTTTTCCCCATTTTTTCCTCATTTTTCTCTTTTTTCCTTTTTTAATACTTCTGCTGAGTAGCAGTATGGCCAGAGCAAGTTACTGCTCCATGTAGAAAAGTTGACAATGACCTTGGGGGGCAGGGGGGTGTGTATAGATGTATATCAATAAATATATGTATTGTCATTAATTTGTACATGCAAATAACATCCTTCCTTTGCACAGATAGTGATGAGGGGCATCACACGTTTCCCTCCTATAGAAATGGCCTTGTGAGTCTTTGTGCCCTCTGTCCTTGTGCCTCTCTCCTGGGAGTCTCTCAGTTCCTCAGGTCTTCCCACTTCAGTCTCTGAGGTTTTCAGGGGAAGCTACTCTAAAGCTCGACAAACTCATATTAAGATCAGACTGAAGATATAGTTACACAATAACTCTGGCAACTCTGAGGCATTTCAGCAGCTAAATAAAGGAGAAAGCTTTAATCCTTATGTCTTTAATGACACTCTCTGGGCAAGTCTGGATGGGTGGGAGCAGCCCTACCCACACTGACTTTGATGGCACCTTTCAGGGAGTTGTGCAGAGCCACAAGGGCCCCCCTGAGCCTCCTTTGCTCCAGCCTGAGCCCCTTTCCCAGCTCCCTCAGCCTCTCCTGGGGCTCCAGCCCCTTCCCAGCTCTGTTCCCTTCCCCGGACACGCTCCAGCCCCTCAGTGTCTCTCTTGTCCTGAGAGGACCAAAACTGTCCCCATGACAGGGGTCAGCTTGTGCCCAGCCAGCTTCGACAGTGTCTGGAGAAACTGTGAATCTGTTGGATCTATGTTGACACAACCTACAAGTAACTCCAATGTGCAAAGCTGTGGAGTTCAATCCCAAGAATATATATATATATATATATATATATATATCTCAGCTTTGCAGTTAATTGCTAACTAATTTTCAAGCCATCCTTGCCTTTTGCCACAGCGTACTGAAGTGCTGTAAAGTACAAGAGACCCTGCAGAGATATTATTCCTCCCTCTTCGCAATAACCGTCTTCAGCTGAAGCACTCTGGGGGAGGTGGTTGAAACACGGATATGATTTGGAAAATGAGGGCTGAGGCAGAGCTTTTACTCTCTCACTTCCCTGTAGCTCAGACAATGATGTTTTTTCTCGTGTGTAAGTACCTAATGTATGCACAGATGTTTTCAAGTGAATGTTTTCAAGTTGCTTATCTTGGCCTTTGTCGAGGAAGTGAGCATTCAAGAGGCGCTACATGTATTCAGGTCCTGAGTCTGTTGCTTAGCCTATAGTTCAAGCATGAATCAACATCACCTAAAAATAACAGCACTTAGAGCCACGATCCTCATCTGCATAATGGAGCTTATAAGTTTGGGAGCACACCCTGGTGCTCCTGCTCCCTTCCACTGTGGGAAGCAACAGGAGATGCAAAGTGAGCATGTGTAGTAGCAGTAGGTCGTGGATAAATATATATGTGTGTGTGTGTGTGTGCACGTCTGTGTTAGGAAAGATATCCTGCATTTTCTTAGCAAATAATTATTGGGAAATGGGAGATCTAACTCAGACTTTCCTTCCAGTCCTGGAGCAGTCTGACTGGAGACAAACAATATAATTAACATTATTTTAAGCATATGCTTTTAGCTGTGTGCTGTGGAAGGCCAAGAAAGTCCAAGCTGAGCAATTAGCCTTTTAGAAGACTTCTGCACAAACAGAGAGATAAAGGGCAGGTGCTGAAATCAAGAGCTGGTTATTTCTCCCTCAGTCTGTGGGAGGAGATAAATGAAGTTAATATGCCCGGGATGGAGGCAGAAGCCATGGCGTGGAGATAGAGCTGTCTCCTTCGCAGACGAGCAGCCCACAATCCAGGCTCCCTGCTATATTGCAGAAGCTTATTAAAGGCAATTTAGAGATCATAGTGATAGGTGAAAATTGGCCTCATTCTTTCTTTCTCTTTATTTTTTTTTAAAGTTCTCAGGCTGCCTTTCTTCCCTTTGGTGAACTATCTGTACTTTCAGGATTAGGAGAGTGAGAGAAGTGGGACCGTGTCTGGAGCCTGTGACTTATCTCAGGATTTCAAGGGGAGTTAGCCAGCAGATAACCACTCTTCTGCAATAAGTGGGAAAACTTGTTTCAAATGCCAGCTAGTGACTGGAAGCTGACATTTGGTTTCATGGAATGATCACTCTTGGGAGGCCACGTTTAATGCTTTATAAAAGAAAAGTTCCCATTACCTAAGCCACTTAAGATGGAGATTGGTTTTTCATGAGCATTTTCTGAGCTGCTTGTGTTTTTCTTCTTCTCCTTTTCTCCCCATGTCAGTGAGTATTTTGTCATGAGTGTGCACTCTGTCAGATGTTCTTTGTGTGCTATGCAGACGTGCCATTATGCCATCAACTCTCACCTTTTTGGTATGGTACAAAATTTAATATTTATTGAAGCGCATTTGAGTTCAATGGGCATTAAAATTTCACAGAATATGTAAAAGGAGCAGAGGTAAAAGCCTTCAGTCTCTTGACAGAGCAAGTTTCGCTTTAGGTGTTAAAAGCACTTCTCATAGGTTTCCCCTTTCATTAACGATGTACTTTCAACTCCATCAGCTTCCATTTGTTTCACTGGAAAAAGCTGCTAATCACTGAGGCACCAGAGCACAGGGGAAGAGTAAATTGTCATCATGGTGATGACAGATACTGTCTGGAAGGTGGACCAGAGCAGCTTTGTATCCCTGGCACATCACCCTGGGGAAGAAGCACCAGCACCAGAGGTTTAGCTACAAAAAATGCCATAAAAATAACATGTTTGTTGACTGTGGTGGCAGTGAATTCAACACGGGATGTCAAGCACAGGTGCTTTGGTAGAATCACAGAATCATTTAGGTTGGAAAAGCCATCCAAGACCATCGAGTCCAACCATTCCCCCAGCACTGCCAAGGCCACCACTGACCCATGTCCCCACATGCCACATCCACACGGCTTTTAAACTCCTCTAGGGACTGGGATTCCACCACTGCCCTGGGCAGCTGTGCCAGAGATTGACAGACCTTTATGTAAAGAAATTTTCCCTGATGTACAACCTGACACTCCTCTGGCACAGCTTGAGGTCTTTTCCTCTCCTTCTGTCCCTGTTCCCTGGGAACAGAGCCTGACACCCCCTGGCTGCCCCCTCCTGTCAGGGAGTTTTTACAGAGCTACAAGGGCCCCCCTGAGCCTCCTTTTCTCCAGCCTGAGCCCCCCCAGCTCTCTCAGCCACTGCTCATCAGACTTGTGCTCACAGCAAATCAGAAAAGAGGAATGGCTGTACAAGAAAGTGCAAGTGAAGTCACCAAAACCAAAGGAGCCTGAACAATTTCTTGGCTTGGGTACTGAGCTCTCTTTGGAAGAATTTTCCTGCTTCTGCAGATGCTGCACCCAGGGAGGAGACATCATCTGTTGAGCAGTCAGTGGTGCCATCACACCGTGCAGAAGAACAGGACACGGGCAGCCCTGCACAGCACCCCAAGTGGCAAAGGAAATTGGTAGTGTTCCATATATATGCACCCTGTTGATCCAAAGAAACCATCCATTGCCCCATCTTCTATTAGAATTCCTCCTGATTAAAATTTCCTTTTTTTTTTCCCCCCCACTGTCCTGCTGTCCTTAGTCCTGAGTGGTTGTTATTTGGCCACAGCAAAATGCTGGATTCAGGATCCAGACCAGTGGTCTTTAATAATCCAAATTAAACCTTGGGGCAGATCTGTAATTGCTCTAAAAGCTATGTACAGCTTTCTTGTGTTTGTTTTACTGCTGTAACACTTTTGCTGCTATGGGGGTTTTGGTGGAATAGTGCCCAAATTAACTCTGTGTGACACTGTAAAGAGGTAGGGACAGAGGAGTTACAGAGACCTGCAACTCATTTAGAGAGCTCCAGGGCACAGCACTAAGCAAGAGAGACAGAAAACGTCCGTAAAAAATAAATTCACCCAGTTCTTCCTGATATTTATCTTTTTCTTTTTTTTTTTCCTGGCTCAAAGGTCAAAGTTCTTATTACAGTGGAAGCTGATTGTGTCTTATACATCCTTAGGTCTGACACTAGGCAGGCGTCTATAACGCAGACTTCCTTTTGCTGGCCCTCAGCTGCTGTTAACCCTTAACCTGAAGAAGATCAGGTTAGTGACAGAAGTGTAAGAAACTTTTAAACAAAGTGCTTTTTGGGCCTTTCCAGAACACTGACCATATGCTAAGAATAAGAGTATTTATGGATTGTATATATCTTTCTGACAACTTATACCCTCAATTAAAATGTCAGACTTCCCTGCTTCCGTGAGCTGACCTGTAAGTGATGGACAATAACTCACATTTCTTTTGAAGGCATTTGTTTTAGAGATTGGGTTCTCAGAGACCTTCAGTAGAGAAGAATATGCTCCACGTCCCTTGAGAAATTTTATTTGGGGTAATCAAAATTCCAGGGGGAAAAAAATCATCTTGAAAGTTTTGATGGGCTTTGTGGTCAGAAAATAACTTATCATTGTGAAACTGTGAGCAGTCGAAGACATGTCTGCACTCAGCTGACTCTGGCTAATCTTACAGTGGGATTATAAACCTGTCTGTCTGTCTGAGCCAGGGCAAACCCTTATGCAGGTGCTTTTCTATTAATGTAAGCCTGGCTACTTAAATTGGTGAGAATGAGTTGAAACTAAACTGAATGACACCACTTTATAATAAGTATGTCCAAGCAGGAGTTTCTATCATTTAAATCTGTTTAATTAAATGGTGCAAACTTGTGTGTAGGCAAGATCTAAAGTATGTGAAAAATACTATGGAAAAACTGTGATTATTATACTGCTTGAAGTTAGATACTTGCTGACATAATGCATTGTATGGGAACTCTTGACTTTGTAGTTTGAAACCTTACAGGAAGAAAAATAACTGCATCATCCGAGAAGGGAATGAAAGCTTTAGGGGTTTAGTTCAGAAATAAATACCACCCTCACTTTTAAGCATTAAAATGAAAATCCACAGAAATGTGACTTTAGTAGGAAGTAGGGTTCAGTAGCTAGTTAGCGTACATAGCATGTTAAGAAAAAAAGTTGCTTATGTGCCTGGTTGCTTTAACACTGAAAAAGACAATGGCCGAAGTAAATTCACTTCACCATCTGTGGATTCAAAGTCATGGAATCACAGAATCGTTTAGGTTGGAAAAGCCCTCTAAAATAGCTACAAATTGTTCCCCCAAGGTGGCCAAGGCCACCACTAACTCAGGTCCCTGAGTGGCACATCTGCATGGCTTCTGAACACTTAGTGTCAAAAGTCTTTGAAATGCGATGACTCCTGTTGTTCCATGGTTACAAGTGGATTTCAGCAGTCTTTAGAGACCCTTGTTTGTAGCCATGTGTAAAGCAAATACAGCTGATGAGTTGGATTGAATACTAACAACACTTCATTTTCAGAAGCATCCTCCCCGTAAAATGGAAGAAATCAGTTAGCTTAGAGACTTAAGGGAAAAAGAAATAAATTCTACTGCGGTCCTTAGCAATGTAGTTTGACTTGAAAGTTGTGATCCACAGAGCCTCATATTGCTGAACTCAAAGTGTTTGAGATGTTGGCATAGGCTGGCAGAATTGGTGAGTCATTTATCAAGCATATTTATTTATTTATCAAAGTTGGCTTTAATATTTTTATATGAAAAAAAAAAAACCAACAAGAACTCTTCATACAGTTATTTCCCTAAGTGTTTGCATGGATTTTGACTGTCATACATGTCAAGATTTGGGTTTCTTTGGTGTGGTGTAAGAAGAGGCCCTTTGCACACAAGGTCTTAGTTACAGCTGAGTGTTTTATCTGCTTGAGTGTTGCCAGGCCTAGGCAGCAGTGGCACTCAACCTCTCCCTAGCACTCCCAAGGAGAGTTCACTCACGCTGTAACCGACACCGTATTTACATGTTACTCTTCAGGCTGTTTGAAAAGGGAATGTGCTTTCCACCTTTCCCCAGTTGTCTTATGAGTGTGAAAATTATACAGTATCACATTCTTTAAATTATTTGTGTAGCATTATAGGGAAAGGGACAAAAAAAACCCACCAAAAACCACCCCTCAGATGTTTCTAGGAAACTAAATTTTTCAAATGTGAATGCTTTTGAGAACCCAAACAAGTTAGGTTTGCTTTTACATAGCAGCTGTCAGTCAATTTCGGGATTAAAACCAGCTTTTTAACTTGAGTTTACTTCAGTGGTTATAAATTCTTTCATGGGGGCAGAGAAAAATAAACAGTAACTTTTGGCATTGTTGACTAGAACAAGAAAAAAACCCCAGCTATTTTATTTTGCTTGTCTGCCTGGCACACAGTTAAAAACATTTTAATGCTTTTCTGACACCTCCCTATTGAAGAGTAATATAAACATCACTGCAGCATCAACATAGGAAAATAGGCATTAGCAAACTTTTGAATCTCTGATCTTTAAACTGTTTCTCATGTAATATCAGTTTCTTATTGTAAAGCACCCAAAAATCCCTTTGAACAGAAAATAGTAATCATGCTTTCAACTTAGAGCACTTGTATAAAGCTGTTCTTCAGAGATGAAGAATAAACTGAGAACTTCAGTCTTGTTTTCTTCCTAGTCACTAAAGCATTCATTTCCATGGGTAAAACCCTGCTTTCACTGGAAAGTTTTGCTGGTGGCTCCAACATTCTCAAGGTTGTCAGGTGGTATCTTCATGCTTAGGAGATGGTACCAGGCATGATGCAAGCAGGACACCAGGCAGGCCCCAAGGCTTTGTGTATCCCATGGTGGGGAGCGTGTGGCTCACAGTGACTGGTATTACAAGGAAAGAGGGACTGTGCTTCATGTTCCCCTACCCTCTCCCTGGCCGCTGGTCTGTGGGGATTGCGCTGATTGCGCGGTAGCTCAGAAAATGGGGCTGATGCCATGATCAGCAGCCTGGTGAGGATCTCATCAGGCTGCTGACCGTGGCATGAGAGCTTTGTTTCTGCCTGTGCTGTGTGTGAACAGAGCAGTAAAACTGGATCTGTGAGCTCCTGCGCTTCAGCCACCTCAGCTGGAGTGGATTGAGAGAAGCAGCTCAAGCAGAGATGGGATGGAGGTAGAGCCTTGCTAGCAGGTGCACAGTCAGCTCAGAGGAGCTGGGAGTGACTCGGGTTACCCACACCAAATGCATCAGCTTTTGCTCACTCTCGTCTTGAATAGTTTACATTTTGTCACCCTTCTTGGTGAATAATTTCTCTTACATAGGCTGCAATTCAAATAAGACGCTGATGCCTGAATCCCTTCAATGTACTTTGACTGCTTGTTGTAAGTTTAGGTTAGATATTGGAAAGGAATTGCTGGCTGTGAGGGGGGGAGGCCCTGGCACAGGGTGCCCAGAGCAGCTGTGGCTGCCCCTGGATCCCTGGCAGTGCCCAAGGCCAGGCTGGGTGGGGCTTGAAGCAACCTGGGATAATGGAAGGTGTCCCTGCCATGGCAGAGGGTGGAACAGGATGAGCTTTAAGGTCCCTTCCAACCCAAACCCTTCTGTGATTCTATGATAGAAATACTAGTGCTGCAGTGCTGGACTTTGCTCATGTCAGCCAGCATGTCACTCCACACCTGCAGTCCTATCCTCCACTTTAACACCGCATCCTGAACAGAGGAGAAGGAAGACTACTCCTTTTCTTGCTGCAGTGTTCCTTGCTTGTTATGCAATGCTGTGCATGGAGTCATCACAGTGTTTGGTAGAAGCATAGCAGTAGTCCAAAAACGATTAAGGATGCTTTAAAGGCAGCAGAGTTGTGAATAGCAAAATGGTCCAAGGAAGAGGAGATCTTTTTGTATCTCCTTCAGGTGTTCCCACCGCTTTTCTCATTTGAGGTTTAAATCATGCATTTATTAACATGAGTTACAGTCAGGGAAGGAGCGGCAGGAACCAGGGAGTTTGTTTGGTCTATGTGTGGGTGTTGTGTCTGAAATAGTGCTCTGGTGTTCCTCCAAAGCCTGGTACCTTGTTTGCAAACCTGTGCAGATAGTGAATGTAGAGAACTGTCATTATTTTATGCCGTTGGCTTGCGTTTGTTGCAGCTTTGAGCAGAAAGCACCCAAGATCCCAAGCAAAGGAATGAGTAGTGGTGCTGTGATAAAGGACAGACTCAACCAAGTCCTGCGGCGTTTTCTTTGGGAACAAGAAAGAATTTATCCTGGGCTTTCCAAGGAACTAGAACCTGCAGTAGAACTGGATTCAGACACATTGAGAACAAGCATAATATTTTTTCAGCTTCCCCACCTTCCCATTTATTATTTTGTTTTTCAGTGATGGGATATTTTGCATCCCAGTAAACTACAAACCCACAGTACTTTCTCCCTGTCACCAAGACATCTGCTTGTGCTGGGGGAGCTAATCAATTGCAGACGTTGTTGCTATTAAAAGCCTGCAAGCCACTTGAAAAGTTACCCAGGATTTTGGTAATGAAGGGCCTGAAGTTATTATTTGAGATTTTTCTTTTTCTTCCCTTTTAACTTCCCTTCAGGGGTCATCGGACTGGCAGTGTTGTTTTTTTTTTTACAAGCTCAGATTTTAGACTTTTGAAAGTTCAATTCTGTGTTAGTCAAGCTACTTGAATTTCCTGTAAAATGTTGGAGTTGTGAATTGGTTTGTAATAACATGAACAAACTCTGTCTGAAAAGTTGTTATTTAAATAGGTCAGAAACTCATGGCTGAGCTTGGGTTGAGGCACATTTGTTATTTTGCTATTTGAGTTGATATTTACTGTTAACATTCAGTAAGACTATCAGTCACATTTATGAAGGTAACTTTTAAAAAATCGATTCATAACTCAAAACAAAGAATGGTTTAGAACTTGAGAGTGACGTTCAGCTCTCAAGGCGACGCACCCAATAGCTCCAGTTGAAAACCCCTCCTTCACAGCCTCACTGGTGCCAAAATCTAACCAATAATGAATGATTTATCATTCTGTATTTGGCTTTTTCCTGTTGGAAGGGTGGGGGAGAGACCCTCAACTCCAGAACACCGAGTCACTCCTAGCATTTGGCTCTGAAACACATAAACAATGCGGACTGTTATAAGTCCCATCCCAACGTCTGTATTACATGGCCACGTGTTCTCAGAGTTCCTAGAGCCTGATGTCAGGCATGTACTGGGGCTGGTGTGTTTTCTGGGGGCTCTCACGTGCGGCTGGAGCGGCTGTGCCGTGGCCTGGGCTCGCAGCGCAGTCTGGCAGCACCGGCGTTCCGCTGGTGCCGCTCGGCTGGGCGGCGATAAGCAGAGAGACAGTCTGGCTCCTTCCAGGAGCCTCTCGGTCATGTCTGAGCGCTCGGCAGTTCCCAAAGCCTCTGGCTGACTTTCCCCTGTGGACCGTTCATTTATCAGGAAATGGAATTGGTTACAGGATTTCGCGCGCTGCCAAACCTCACTGACGAAATCGGCCCGTTCCTGCTCTCAGAAGTAGGAAGAATGTGTTAACTCTTTGTGCCTGATGCTTGTTTTTAGTGCTTTTGCTGAAAAAAAGCCAGGTTCCCTCCTACTTTTAAAGGTTTGTGGAAATTGCTGACACGCTCTATGAATATACTACTAATGCAGGATAATTTTGCCTGTTACATTTAGCTCTCTGCATCACAGTTACCACTGTCTTTATAAATATTATTTTAGGGCAATTGAATTATTTTAGGACAGTTGAATTATGTTAATGGGAGATCTGCCTACTGAATTCAGTGTATTTGTGATTCAGAAAGTGTCTTCTGAATTAGAGGAGTGAAAATTAAGATTTATTAAAAACATAAACAATGCTTTGTTGTTTAAGGGAGGCTTTAAAGCCTAAGTTATATGTATAACTTATACATAACTTGGAGGAGCTTAACCAGACTTGAATAGAAATATGTCTTTAATTATATATATAGGATGACAACAAAAAACCCAAGTGCAGTTCTCTCTGAGTGTATTGCTGGTTTTGCGTGTAGTTAGAAACCCAGCTGTGTAATAGCAAGGTAAACACCACTGTTTTTAGATGCCATTCAGAGGTCACTGACTTCCATTATAGATCAAGTTTTCAGCAAATTTTAAAAACCAAATGAACTTTTAAAAATGCAAATGCATGTTTTTTTGAGACTCACCAAACCCTAGGCTGCTCTGAAGTTTGCAGGGCAGAGCTGGTTGTCAATCACAGAATCATCTGGGTTGGAAAAGCCCTCTAAGACCATCAAGTCCAGCTGTTCCCCCAGCTCTGTCAACGCCACCACTACCCCATGTCCCCAGGTGCAACATCCACACGGCTTTTAAAACCCCTGTAGGGACAGGGACTCCACCACTGCCCTGGGCAGCTGTGCCAGGCTGGTCAACCCTCTCACTCAAGAAGTTTTTCCTAACACTCAAACTAAACATGAGCAAATTCCCAATTGTGCAAGTTGCATTGAGAAATAAAGAGCCATTTTGGTTTTATTAATTTATTTGTATTGATAGGAGGTACTCCTAGGGATTTTTCATTTCTCCAGTGGTCAACATCTGTCTCTTAAGACTCCCTAGTTTTGTCCCTAATCAGCTGAGCTCAGTCCCCTTGCAATACTGTGTCTCTGTGTTTAAGAGGGGATGGAGAAATGACCATTTACAAGTTGTCTGCTGGTGGATGCACGTGTCTGTTCCTGTATCACTTGAATCGTTTCAGTTTGTGCAACAATGTGTTGCACTGGGCGCACGTCTCTTGTAACACATCAGTCTGTTTTAATGCAATCAATAGTTGTAACCTCCCATGTATGAAATTAATAAGCCCAGAGGTAAAGCACAGTGCACATATGGTAATTATTATGTCTGGAAGTGGTTGCTGCATTAATTGATAGCAGTAGCAAGTAATGCAGCCTCACTTAATTTCATTACTTCTTATACAAAAATCCTGTAAACAGAATTTTTGCAGTCTAATATGGTAGAGTGTTTTTTTCTCCTTTTTATTATGAGCAAATCACTGTGGAAGTATTTAGAGCTCACTTAGCTCATTTAACTTCGTGGCAATTTGTGATCCTTTGCTCCATAAACAAAAAGTGGCTGAAAACAGCTCGTCCACAACCTGTGAAAGCACCGTGCAAGTCTCATCTGCCACTCTCTGAGATGCAGTTGGTGTTGCAGGATCTGCCTGGGGCTGGTGCCAGATGAGGGACCCTGCCCACAGCCTGCATCCTGCGAGCCTGAGCCACTGCAGGGGAGAATAAGTGGGTGATTTGGCCTCATTACTGACATAGCTGAGACTCATAAAATTCAGATGTTTCCAAGCTGTATCTGCAGCTCAAGTTAATGTAAAAATATTATAAATTTAGCATTCCTTACTTTTTAAAAATTGTGGTTTAGCAGTATAATTTTCCATTTTGAAGTAGTGTGTCATAAATACTCCTGAGGATCTCAGAATGTTGGGTCTTTCCTTTGTGAACCAGGGAAGCCACAATGGCTAAGGGCTGTGCATGCTTGGAGATCCCTCATTCTGTCAGTGAGAGGCTGCTGATGTTCGAGGCCATCAGAGTGCCAGTAACACTCAAATCCGCTTGAAAAATGAGTAAACTTGTCATGATCCCAAAAAGACCTTTACTGTCATCTGGGGACACTCCAAATAGTTTAGAGCCATGGTTTGTGTTTAGAACCAAACCAAAGGTTTGGGTTAAAAGGGCTTAAACCCCATCCACTGCCACCCCCTTCTAATACCCCAGGTTGCTCCAAGCCCCGTCCAACCTGGCCTCGGAGACTTACAAAGATGGGACAGCTACAGCTTCTATGGGAAATCTGAGCCAGAGCCTCACCTTTCTTCAACGCTTGCTTAAGATCTTAGTTTTCTTGAATACATACAAGACAAAGGACTGGCTCAAAATAGACTATTTTGGAGTAATAGGTAGTAAAATTGAATCGCAAATATAATGTAGGAAAGCCTTACAGGCAGGGTTCTCAGAAGCGCTGGTGAGGGTTTCACTGGCATCAGGGTTATGGTGACAGTTGTAGTTTTAAAATCAAATATATTACCTGTGTTTATTCTCTCCTTTACTTCTTCCCTGTAGTTCGGTTACAGTTCAGTAGGAAAGATGCATCCTGTTCGTACAGAGGGCTTGTTTATCTTACTGAAATCCAGGGAAGCACATTTCATCCCAGGATAAAGGAATGCATCAGAGGTGGGTATTGCACAAGAATCCAAGGTAGCTTGGGAGGGTGGTGATTGGGTGAGTGACTGGAGTGCAGTGATTCGGCAGTTCAGGAATGAGGTGCATTGGCCAAGATGAGGATGAAGGGTGGGCTAGCACAGGACACTCCTATTCCCAAGCTGCTGTCTGCATGGAGACTAATATTTACATGGAGGCTTAACGTCTGTCCCCTCCACCCCTGAAAATTATCCCAGTTACCTTCTGGAAGCTGCACTCTGGATTCAGTCACTTCATTCCCCAGCCACTGCTTTCTTTGCAAAGCTCAACAATTGCAGTGGAATGAAATCACCTTATTCTGGAGTTGCCATAGCTGCTTCCAAAGAGCTATTCCATAATACTGTTATGCAGGATAGTTTCCTGCAGAAGGCTGGACAGTGTTTCGGCTATCCCAAACCAGTTTGGGAATAAACCAAAATATTGAGATGACAAGATCCTACCTGCCCAGCCAGGACTACCATGCAGTAGGTAATAGTAACAATTGAATTGTATAAATGCAAATGTAATAACATTAATACAGTAATATCTGCTGTGATTCTGAGACTTAATTCTTCAAACCAGTAAAAATGGAAAAGGGAAAATAAACCACTTCTCGGAGCAGGTTGATCAGGAGAGGAAGAGTTTGAGGTTTCTCTACCGTGGTTTTCACCTTGCCATCACTTGAGTTTCCTTCGCTGTTCCGCAGAGCTGTAACTGCAGTCACAGCCCAGTACCCAGCTGAGCTGAATGTCTCAGCCTTGCCCGTGGCACTCTGGGGGTTGTAATTAACTAGCTCCCATTAAGGCAACAGATGAAAATTCACGCAGTTACATGCAAAAGCTTTGGAAGATGAAATAGTGTCTTGTAACAAGAGGTATTGAAGGAGGTTTTTTCTTTTTTTTGCCCAGGACAAGGGTAAAAGTTTTAAACTAAAAGAAGGTAGATTCAGACTAAGGTATAAGGAAGAAACTTTTTATGATGAAGGTGGTAAAACACTGGTACACATTACCCGAGGAGGTGATGGATGCTCCATCCCTGAAAGTGTCCGAGGCCAGGTTGGACGGGGCTTGGAGCAACCTGGCATAGTGGAAGGTGGATGAGGTGGCAGGGGGTGGAACTGGATGAGCTTTAAAGGTCCCTCCCACACCATTCTGGGATTCTATGACTCCATGAAATAATTATGTAATTCTTTATGCTACCTGTAGAGAGCAGAAAAATATTTCTGTAAGGAACGCAAGGGAAGTCTACTGCAAAGATCATCTCCTTCCTTGGATCAGAAGAGTCTGGTTGTGTTCTACTGGTGGCACAGTCAGGGTGAGAGGGACCCCTTAGCATCTTCATCTCACATCCAGTGAACGGTGTCCCAGCTGGTTCTCACCCATGAGGAGGCTGTTGGGCTGTGATGAGCAGAAACCACTGCTGTTAGGAGTGAAGTTTTGGAGGAGAATAATATAACCGGTGACATTTTCTAACTGCCATCCATGATGAGGAATGTTTACCATCCTGTTGCTGTCCATATGGCAGAGCATCCTTGCACAAGGCAATAAATGGTGAGGGGCTGATGTTAGGTGCTCTGCAAATTTTGTGGAGGGGAAGGGTCAGGAGATGACATGCAAAGTCCAGTCACTAAAGGGAGCATGGATTGCCAGAAGAGATGTGTGAAAGATTTCTTTATGCACAGCTGAAGTCGGGCCTTTCATTGCAATGTGAAATAACCAGAGAGGGTAGCAATAGGCTCTGATTTTTCCATGTGAGCTCTTGGGACACTGCACTGGTGTCCATGCATCTAATTTAACTTAGGTGTGCAATTTAAAAATAAGGAAATAGTCCCGAAATCGAATTTTTCAGTGGCACTTATAAATGTAGGGTAATTTAAACTAGAAGAAGAATGTTTAGACTAGATATTAGGAGGGAATTCTTGACTGTGAGGGTGGTAAGGCCCTGGCACAAGGTGCCCAGAGCAGCTGTGGCTGCCCCATCCCTGGGAGTGTCCAAGGCCAGGCTGGACAGGGCTTGGAGCAACGTGGGCTAGTGGAAGGTGTCCCTGCCCGTGGCAGGGGGTGGAAAGCCCCCTTCCAATCCAAACCATTCTATGATTCTGTGATTCTTGTAGTTGCAGGAAGGAAGGAAGGGCACAAGGAAGAGACTTCTAGCAGAAGAATTTAAACTTTACACAGATTCTAACATGAAACAATCTTTGTGTACCTGTTGTTTGACACAAGATATGTTAGACTGGCTGATTTCATTGGTTTAAAGAAGCTGCTACAAGAAAGGGATATCAATTACAAGGCAGAAAGCAAGCACTGGAGAAACAGGAGGATGGGAAAGCAGTGTGAGAGTTTCCAAGTCGCTCCCCATGGTTACAGAGCTCTGACCCGGGTAAACAACTCTCTGCACGTGTACATTTCTCAAAGCTACTTCCATTCTGCTAACTGCTGGCCTGCCACATCATTTGAACTCTGTTAACCTTCAAGGATGATCCCGTTTTTTCTGAAAGAGAGCACAGAGGAGCTTCCCTGCCCAAAGTTGCAGAGCTTTGGCTTTGCAGCAGCTTGGCAGGAGCCCCACACTCATGAGCAGCCCAAAACTCCCTGTGCGACACATCTTACAGGAGGGCTCCCAGCCAGAGCCCGGCCCCTGCTCACTTTAGAGCTGTACAATTGCTCAAGCTAAATAACATTCCCCAAGTTTCCCTCCCTAGAAAGCCTCCCTATACTTTTATTACGTTTTTTCACTGTGACTAAGTCTGCTTCACATGTGTTGTGCAGCCTCCCCTCTCTCTGTTGCATATGTTGTGAGTCCAGTGAAAAGTCCAGTGCCAAATGCACTGCATTCGCATGACATGTTGTTTCCAAATATCTTGCAACTTTGGTCAAAGTGAAGTAAAATTACACTGAAATGCCCTGACCTCTTTCTTCCCCTGCTCAGTTGAAAGCTATTTCCAACCCATGTGTTCCTTTTCTAGTGGAGACCTTCAGTGTAGGCAGAGTAGCTGAAAAGTATGAAGAGTTGCCTTTAAAATGAAGTTAATCATTTCTTTAATTGATAAAGCCCCACATTATCTCCCCTCCATCAAAAAAGAAAAAAAAGCATTAACCACTTTTTAAATAAAATGTAAAATAACGTGACAGAGGCCAACAACTTTATCCCAAAGGGTGCAAAATTTGATGGGTTATGACAGCTAAATACAAGATAAAGGATGACAAAAATCATGTAACTCCTAATTATAGTGATCCAATTGCTCTTTCACTTTTAAGGTTTAGCTGTCTTTTCCGAATTAGTCTTTTGAATTAAGTTTCCATAACATGTGGCAGATTGAGAAAAACAGTCCTCAGAAAATTTCTGCCCTGGTTGACAGATGAACTAGATAATGGAGTATAATCTCTTCCATTTTCATGATTTTGACACATTTTCACTTCTGTGTGTGTGTTTAAATCAAGGAATCAAAATAAGTTTGAGTACAGAATATAAATCCTAGACAAAATTACGGCTTTCATTGCAATGTTGGGTTAAATGTAAACAGCAGGAATGTTACAGATATCTTCTAATTAAATGCATAAATCAGAGAAATGTCTTGAATGTTTACAGCAACTGCACCAAGAAGTGAGAATGAGGAAGAGATGTACTTTGTCAGCTGATGGCTGCCTCCACTGCATTCCCATACGGAGTTTAATTTTGTCACAACCTTTGGTACAAGTTGCAAAGCTTCTCTCCAGTTGATTTAAAGGCTGTTTGCTCCTCCTGAGGATGATTAGTGATGGAAATGGCTTTTTTCTGGCCAAGCAGGGGATTTCTCACGTCTGTCAGCATCACTGCTGAGGACTCTGCTGTTAGGATTTAGAGAGCAGCTGGTTTAGGTCACCCTAAACCTTTTTTGTAGCTCTAGATGTTCTGGAGTATCAGATGATGGTATTGAATCTTAAATTCACGTAGATTTAGGCTGCTTTCATGATAAGGTTGTAATGCTAAACCCACAATCTGTTGAACTTACAAACAAGGCTGATTTTTCTTGACTGTGTCCTTATGTTGACTCTTGTACCCTAACAAACCCTACCATGCTCCCTTCTACCCAGGTTTTCTCCTCATCCTGTAGGCTGGAAAAGCCCTCTTAGACCATCGAGTCCAGCGATTCCCCCAGCACTGCCAAGGCCACCACTGACCCATGTCCCCAAGTGCCACATCCACACAGCTTTTAAACCCCTGCAGGGATCCAGGGGCAGCCACAGCTTCTCTGTGCAACCTGTGCCAGGGCCTCACCACCCTCACAGCCAAAAATTTCCTCCTTATATCCCATCTAACCCTGCCCTCTGGCAGTTTAAAGCCATTGCTCTGATGTTTAAACTGTGGGGAGAGCAAACAACCTGTGTCTCATGAGCTGAGGCTTGAGGGCAGACAGTGTAGCAGAGGGGTGAGAATTTCCCATCTTGATCATGCTGCAGCAGCAGCATCCAAAGCTCCACAAGACTTCTTCCCTTCCTTCACTGCAGCCTGTGAGCTATCAAAAACCACACCAAAGATTGTTTTTATAGATGGGAAACCAGAGGCTTATACTGGATAGTTCACTGAGGGAAGGTCTCCTTGAGGCTATGAGAGACTGGCAGCTCTGAAGCATAGATGGAAATTTTGTGTCTATGGAGTAGAGTGGGAGGAGAGCACAGGCCTTAAACTTATGTGTTGTCCTTGATGTGAGACCCACGAGATCTAAGTGGTGCCTGTAGTTCTGAGCACAGAGTCAGGCAGCAAAACTTTATTTGAATTCCTGGGGCTTATCTGCCCCACCAGGACTTGCCAAGCTCCATCCTCCTGAGCTAAGACCAGCAAAGCCTGATTGTTGTCACCAGGGTAAACAATCCTGGCCTGAATGCACAGGGAGGAAGGGGTCAGATATGATCAATAACAAAGGGACATAATAGCATTTATGACAGATTTCCCCAGCCTGAGGTGGGGAGTTTTCTAGAAATGTTTGCTTCATGTCCTAAAGACAATCTTTACCAGAATAAGTCTTAATACAGATAAGGTGCCAGTGAAGGCAAACAAATCTGGAAATGCTGCATCTAAAGCGTAGTGAAACAGAAAACACGAGTAATTTTCATTCATTATTGAAACAGCAGCTCACTTGGGGCCCTTTTTCAGATTGAGGTGATTGTTTGCATTAGAAAAAAAAAGGCGGTTTCACTCTAGGAGAGTGCTACTTTTTAAACTGGTGGCTGCAGGATGACACAAAGCATACAGATCCCTTTTGGTTGCAGTCAGCTCCTGAATCCCTGTACTCAGACAGTCAAGGAGATGCAGTTGCCCAGGTTCAATATTTGTGAAGTTGTCTTAACACCTTGAAGGAATCCTTGTCCTACGCGTTCTCACCCTTTCTCCTTTCTACACACTGTTTGCCTCTATCATTGATAAACAATGATATCATGTTTTCAATAGCTAATTTGAACTTGCTATCACAACCTTCATGAATATAAAAGGAATACAGAATAAAATATAGTACAGAATGAGCAACCTAAAAATCCATTTCCGAAAAGGCATCCTGGTTATTTGTTGAGGTCAACTTAACACTACCCCCCCTCCCCTGACTTTGGTTTGTCTTCACATGACTCTTAGCATTAGGGCAAATTTTTTTATAAAGCTGTGAAGTCCACATTCACAAAATAGCTGTGTAAACGTACACATTTGGCACCAGTTCCTCGGCTGGCAGCCCTGGCAGAGATAAGGCTGCAGTCTGGCACCGTGTGCTATGGCTGGAAAGGTTTTACTGTCACTTCACATTTCAGTCCTCAAGACAAATAAACGGGATTTCCTGCATGCAGCAGGGCAGCGCTGCTCATCTCGCAACACTTTCTGTCTGTTTGCAGAGGTTTGAAATACTTTAGAAGGGAGTATGTCCATTGGGGTGTACATTTTCCAGTTTGGGGAGATTAGGGAGCCAAAGGTCTGCCGGCTCAATAGGGTGTTAGTCAGCACGTCCTGAGCTTCAGGCAGATAAGGGTCCACTTCCTAGGCTGCCCTGATCTGAGAGTTAACAGTTGGTGACAGCGAGTCTGTCTCTGTTCTTAAGTCATTGTTATAATTTTTTGTAATATTTACAGGCCTGGCTCTCTCAGATTAAAAAGTACAAAATCAAAAGGAGGTCTTCCTCCGTGGGCGCTGAGGGTGGGGGGAGGATGTTTGGGCTTGGCGTGCGGCCCCACTGCCGTGCTGGGTGGGAGGGACCGGAGCAGGATGTCGGCGCGGGCCTCATCTCTGTGGCTGCTGTGAAGGAAAACTCAAACCTTGTCAAATGACCTTCCAGGAGCCCTCCACACCAGGAAATGTGCTGTAAATGTCAGCCCCCAGGATGCAAATCAAAGGTGTTAAGCTCAGCTGGGAGAACGGACCCCGTCTCTCTGGCTGATGCAAGGTGCCAAGGCCTAGGCAGTGCATCAAACCTTGCACAGTGATAACAGAGAGAAGCGTGGTCCCAGTTGTCCAAAGGAATGTTCTTTTTGGCTTGGTGGGATGTTTTGGAGGCAGCATTGAACCAGTATGTAGTGAAAGCATGTCTGGGACCTCGTCACTGCAAAAGTATGCAAACTGAATCACTGTGCTCTTCTCCTGCCACCTTTTGTGTTGGGGGAATATGTTCTACGCAAATAAGTGAGAAAACAAAACAACTGTGACATGGCAGTAACTCTGGATTTGGGGTGAAAGAAACAGGCAGATGCAAACAGTGTTTTGACCCGTCAATCCTTTGTGGTTCTGCTGGGTTATCCCAGGACTGTATTGGAGCAGAGAAAGGTCATATAGGTAGTTTGCAAAAGGAAAAATCCTTAAACTGTGAAGTTATTGTGGTTTATACTGCCATTGTGCTTCAGTCCCTTCCCAGCTGAGATGCTGAAGAGCAGAGAGATGAGTGCTGGAGACAGTCGCAATGTCCATCAGCCAGAACAAGGTGGGGCTGAGTCAGATGACAAAATCTCCAGCTCTTTCTCCAGGGTGGAGGAAGAAAAATCTAACCCTGGGCATGACAATTCCTATTAAAAAAAAAAAAAAAAAATGGCAGCAAGAAAAGGGTAATATTTATATGTTACTGGGTTAGGATATGTACATTGCTCACACAGGGTTCCCGAGGTACATCCCTCTGGCAGCAAGGCAGAGTGTTGGTTTCAGTGCCTTACCAAAACATGGCAAGTGTGGGTCATGTTCTCAGAGTTCAGTAGTTTCCTTCATTGTCACACATGTATCCAGTACTTTCTGCTCATTTTGTGTTGCTGATTGCGTGGCACAAACCATGGTGAGAGTTTTATTTGCATAGCAGTTGGATCTTTGGTGGGAGTAGAAGGTCGGGCAGCAGGGAGAGGTTTATCTGGGGTTTGTTTCGGGACAGTGTGATGGTGCTGTAGCCTAGGTGGAGCAGCCATCCGTGATGTTATCTGGAGCACAAAGCATTTCCATGATAAACAACATTCCTTGTATTTTAGACTAGTCTGCTATCAAAGTCAAAACAATTGCTCTGGCTTAAACAGTAGCACTCACTGCTTGAAATGTAAAATATATAATTGGCTCTAAGATTTGTCTAGAGCAGATTCTCCATGTCTTTTAATATATAGCTACACATATTAGTGTACATTCATTAGTCAGCAGGGTTATTTTCTCCAAAGCTTCCATCATTCATGCACTTCATAGGCCTTTTTAAATCCTTTCCAGCAAGTTTTTCCTTATTGTTAAAAAAAGTTTAATAAATTATATCAATTAGACTAAAAGCGTGCAACTCACTTTTCAGAAAATAATTAGCAGATGGTTGTCTCTGATGTGAGAACTGGAATATTGTTGGGCATTTATAGTATTGGCTTTGTTTTTAAAAAAGGGAATATAGATCTGTCATTTTTATCCAGAACTTGGAGCAGACTGTGTAGCCAGATACACAACTCAATTCTTCTCTACATACAGTATCTCCAAGGGAGCCTTTGCCTTTCCCACCCCTACCTCACCCTCCGCTGAATTCTTCCATATTGTTGCAAATAATCAAATTGCCTGGGAAGAATTATTTTGGTCTTTGGCAAGTCCTGAACCATAAAAAACCTTTTTGGTTCATAGAAGAGTTTCCCCACTGACCAGGTGATACTGGGGCTCTGAGAGCACCATGAGCTTTTTCTGGGGGGAGCAAGCATCTTGGGATCTCACAGATCACAGAATCATTTGGGTTGGAAAAGTCCTCTAAGACCATCGAGTCCAACCATTCCCCCAGCACTGCCATGGCCACCACTGACCCACGTCCCCAAGTGCCACATCCACACGGCTTCTAAATCTCTCCAAGGACGGTTATCTGCTCCAGATCTGGTTGACTGCAGAACTGATCTTCTTCTGTGTTCTCCTGCTTCCTAGACTTTATAAATACATTTTCTGTCTTCTCCAGAGTGATCCAAACTGTGCGTGTGCATGTATGGACTTAGGACAAACGGAGCTTTTGCCCAGTTTGAGAACTTCGAAGAGTTGTTCCTCATGAGATGTTCCCAACTGATTTATTGCTGCCAATTTCTTAAACTTTACCTTTTGCGCACTTGAAAAGCAGCAGAATTCATAGAATCACAGAATGTTTTCAGCTGGAAGGGACCTTAAAGCTCATCTTGCTCCAACCCTCTGCCATGGGCAGGGACACCTTCCAGGTTGCTCAAATCTCAGTCATAAAATTCTGGAAGGAAAAAATTCAGCCTCGAATCTGCTTTGTTTGGTGAGTGAGTGGTGTTTTGGGGTTGGGAAAGTCTATATAAGGTACAGGGTTTAATTCTGAAACTTCGGAAATTCGTGCATTTCTAAACCCTTCTTTGAGGGTACTGCTAAAGCATCATGGTCTTAATTGTGAGCTGAGGCATCCAAAATCTAGTTCTAATCTTGTAACCTTTTGTTAGCAGGTCTAGAAGTCTTCTCTATAAAGGTGTCAGTGAATGAGTGATTTCTAAACTCCCTTCAGTTTTAACAAAAATGTTTGCTGAAAACAAACTGTTTTTCATGGTTGTGTAAAGCCTTGCACATTAATCTAGAGAAGGATGGCTTGCAAGCTGAAGCACAGGAAGCCAGGGCTCAGAGTCATTTGCATCTTCCTTAGCAGTGGTAAAAATAGGGGCTACGGTTATGAAATGTGCATTTTCTGCAAATCCCATGGTAGGAAAGGCTTATGTGTCCAATTCATATCCATAAAGTTTTGTGAGTTGATAGACTCATCCCCATTTGTGCTTTGGTGCCCTTTAATGCCACTGAGAAATGGGTTCAGGGATTATTCTGTTTTCCAGATTTTAATTCCCTAGATTCAAAAGCACACAAAGGATTTTACTTATTTATCTGAGTGGTCAGTGTGTGTACGTAATAAGTGCTCAAGTGAGGTCAGGACCAGAACTGTTTCTGTCAGTTGGATCCGTAGCTTTGTTCATTCCATGTGTACAACTCTGTTACTGGTTAGGGGGTTTTCTTCAATTTAAAAAACATTCTTTGTTTGAATTGTTGACATTTTGAGGTTGTTCATTTTTTTGCTCAGACCAATGCTCTTTCTTCTGAAAGGCCACTGTATTTTCTAAGAATTGCTGTTCTTTCAGGTTAAACCCTGAAGTGGATTAAAGTTCTATTTTTTATTGGTGCTACCTCATTTACACGTCATGCCTTCATCCTCATGCTTCAAGTGTAATTACATACATCAATCTCTGGTTCTTTCTTTTCTTTTCATTTGGTAAAGCCAGCATGTATTGTACTTTCTGCAGTGTTGCAAGTGTCCTTGTAGTGTTCCTGTTGTTTCCTGTCTCTCCATGGTCTCGTAGCAAGTCATAGCCTGGTCTGGCTCCTGGCTGTTGAGCAGTCCTCTTGGAAATGTTTGGAAAGATCTGTGTCCATCTAGACAGCATGGCATAGAGAACAATCCTGACAGGGCAGGCAAATTCTAATTAGAGCTGTAAATCTTTGAACTGTGACTATTAATGTATAATGCATAAAATGGACATAGAGATAAATGATACTTAACAGTGTGTGATATGTGAGTTTTCCTTCAGTCTTTCATCTTGGTAATCTTTTCCTCCCATTCCAGAACTTCTCCAGGTAGACACAGGATCTCTGAAGCTGAGCAGGGATCCCCTTTTTTCTCAAACTAAGGTATTAAGGGACGTTCACAGCATCCTAGCATAGTTTGGGTTGGAAGGAAGCTTAAAGCCCATCTCATTCCAATTGCCTGCCATGGGCAGGGACACCTTCCACTATCCCAGGTGGCTCCGAGCCCCGTCCAGCCTGGCCTTGGACGCTGCCAGGGATCCAGGGGCAGCCACAGCTGCTCTGGGCACCCTGTGCCAGGGCCTGCCCACCCTCACACACAGCAATTCCTTCCCAAGATCCCATCCAGCCCTGCCCTCTGGCACTGGGAAGCCATTCCCTGGGTCCTGTCCCTCCAGGCCTTGGCCCAAGTCCCTCTGCAGCTCTCCTGGAGCCCCTTGAGGCCCTGCAGGGGCTCTGAGGTGTCCCTGGAGCCTTCTCTTGTGCAGGTGAGCACCCGCAGCTGTCCCAGGCTGTCTTTGTAGCTGCTGGCCAATGGTCCAGTTTATTTTCTGTGCTGTCTCAAGTAGCTCAGAGTCCAAGTGCTTCTGATGTGGACCCAGCAGATCCTGAAATGGGTACCTGGCCTTGTCCTAAGCTCAGATATGTACATTTATACAGTTCTTTTGGAATCTGTACAGATTAACAGCCTGGTATGAAGACAAAAATAGCACAATTTGGAGCTATTGACATTTATCAGCAGTATTTTTTTTCTGGAAGGAAAAGAAACAAGTGTATATGTGTTTGCATCCCTGAATTTCTAGGACTTTAAAGCTCTCATTATTTGCTATTCTATCCCAGACAGAAATGCAGTCATCTTCTTATGGTACCCTGCAAAGCTTTGTGCCCTGGCAGGTTTGCCATAAACATTTAACTCATTTAAATCATTGTGTTTTTACCAATAATTATCTAGGCAGAGCTGTTTGATTGATTTTTCCCCAAATGACCTGGCTTCTCTGTACTCTATAAAAAATAGTAATTGCTGAACTCTGACCAGAAGCACGTCTGCTCCTCTGGCAGTAGTTCACATCTGACACTGAAAATTCACCGCTGAGCATTTATTTTCCTGCAGCTGTGGTTGTACAAACCTTTACTCAAAGTGATCTGAAAACAGAAATCATGTATCAGTGAAACTTGCTGAAACAGTTATCTCTCTATAGACAAACTTCCCCACCCTCCTGGACCAGGAAGATTGTGCCCCATTAGAATATGGGTTACCTGTCTTACAGAATTTTACTCCCTGAGAACAATGTTATTGCCTACTACAGCTTGTGTAGTTGCCTAAACTTTCATAATTCTATTATTATAAATAATACTATATTTTACATATATTTATTAATTAATATGTAATATAGTTATTATATTTAGCTTGTGCACAGATGGTTTTGAACCTTGTGTCACCCTGAGTTTTTCTATTTCTTTTTCAACTTCCCTGCCATGCTCCGAGCCCCCGTTTTCTTCACTGTCTTTCTGTTTGCACCTATTCCTTAGGCAGATCTCTGAACAAGATGTGTGGCTCACACTTAGTCTAGCACATTTCCTGTTTGCTTCCTTCATGTCCCCACCATCATCCTCTAAGCTGTGAGCCTGAGGAGGAGAAAAAGATGGTATCAGGCAGGTGTGGTGTAGCCCCTACAGATATTTCACCAAAGCCACACAGACTTTCTGTCTGAAGTCAAAGAGAAGCACTGCAGACACGAACAGAACTGAGAAAGATGAAATGGCCTTACAGCCCCACAAGAATTAAGTAATTGCAAAAATTCAATCTGTCAGTATCTTAGAGCAAGCACTGAGACATTTACTTCCATGAATTGTGTTTTGTTAAAGAACACAAGTCCTTATATTTGTATAAAACCCAAATATATCAATGTTTCCATATGTACCTGTGTATCCATATCATGAACAGTGTACCAGGCATGATTGTTGAGTTGTTTTCAAGATCCTTGGCCATTAATTTAACTTAGATTGGTATTTTGGGGACCAGATTTCCAAGTGGTGATGAGGATTTTGCAGACAAGTACAGGTGTCATTCCTGTGCCCAAAATCCTCACAGGCTGATATGTTTGGTACAAGGCAGATTGTAAGGATGATCCTTGCTGGGGTAAATATTCATTATGGACCCTATAACAGAGGCTTGGTACAGTGCTGAACCTGAGCCCTTTTTTTTCCCCTTGCCATTTGATGTATTTTGCTAATGAGATCCAATCCTACAGATGCTCTGCAGGCAATACTGCTATATTTAGCTGAAACAATATGAAACACATAATTTGCCATCAAGTCATTTGGTTACCAAACAGGACTCATGGTAAGCTTTTCAAACACACAGAAATCCCATCCTCAGAAAGACTTTGAAGCTTTGGAGTGATGTAAAGTTCTCATGAATTTGACTCTCAAGTGTGTTCAGACTCCTTTGAGCACTTCTCTGCTCAAAGAGTCACTTGCTTTTGAAAATATTGACTTGTGCTTGATTGCTGTTTCAGAAACCAGTTTCTAACCAGAACTTGAGGAAAAGAGCGTTCTCCAGGTTTTATTAATCCAGCTCTTTAGTTTCTTTATTTTCCACAGTGACTGCCCCATGTCTTTGATGAATGCTGCTTTTCCTCCAACAGAACATCTAGATCAGGGAAGAAGCGAAGACATTGCTCTTAAGGCAGCTCCATCTGCCCTTGGCTGCATTATCTGAGTGGAGATCATCCACTGGCATAACACTGTAGCCTAAGAGCAGCTCTGAGGATTCATTTGAAGGGAAGGGGATGTTTTATTTAATGTATGGCTCAAGCCTTGTAGATCAGATGCCACTGCACTGTCTGGAGCGGGGCCAGGTGCTGCTTGCTGGTTGTGGTGTTCCCTTCCTCAACGTTAACTGAAAAAAAAAAAAAAAAACAAACCAAAACAAAAAAAAACCAAAACACCCCGATGTTGTTGAACTTCTGTGGTGGGGGAGTTACTGCAGTTCAGTTCTGCGTCTGTTCATCGGACTTCCCGTGGTTTTTCATCGAATCATGTGATTGACAATGCAGACAGTCTGCAGAGTTCTCGGTCTGTCTCGTTTGTACCCTCGTCCCAACCACTAAATCTGACTTCTGCTTTGTCTGGCAGAAGAAAACAAGATAGGGTGCTGTGGTGGGGTGATTCACCGGGGCTGATAAGTGGTGTCTGTGTTTAAACTGTGCCGTTCAAACCGTAATGTTACCTCTGTCTCTCGCATTTTCAAGCACTTTCTCAGGCTGTTTTATTTTAAACTATCTGGGTTTGTCTGTCCCTGTAAGAGCTGGAGGAAATGCAAATGATGGCTCCAACGGACCTGTTTATGTCAGGGCAAGGAGTTCAGTAACTTAAATAGTGAACGGTATTGTATACTGGATCAAAAAAGGGTTTAGGTTGGGAGAGAATATAAAGCTCATCTCATTCCATCCCCTGCCATGGCAGGGACAACTTCTACTATCCCCAGGCTGCTCCAAGCCCCATCCAGCCTGGTCTTGGACACTGCCAGGGATCCAGGGGCAGCCACAGCTGCTCTGGGCACCCTGTGCCAGGGCCTGCCCACCCTCACACACAGCAATTCCTTCCCAAGATCCCATCCAGCCCTGCCCTCTGGCACTGGGAAGCCATTCCCTGGGTCCTGTCCCTCCAGGCCTTGGCCCAAGTCCCTCTGCAGCTCTCCTGGAGCCCCTTGAGGCCCTGCCAGGGGCTCTGAGGTGTCCCTGGAGCCATCTCTTGTGCAGGTGAGCACCCGCAGCTGTCCCAGGCTGGCTGCAGAGCAGAGGGGCTCTATCTTTCAACACCGTCCATCCGAACAAACAGGGCAGTGAAGAAAAAAAGGGGTGATTCATCCCATGCCAAGGCTTTTCCTCTATCATTAAGACTGCCATTTAAGATGCCTTAGAACAGGCTCTCTTTTCAAGTAGTGCTAAAAATCAGGTTCATTGGAATGTCACCAGCTGGGGTGCAAATGTCCTCCCAGGAGTAAGTTGGACACAGCAGCAGCAAGGCAGAAGAAAATAGATTCGTGCACTGCTGGTTTGAGGTGCCACTTTTGGAATTTCGTTAACCGTGATAAAGCCCTCACCAGTGCTGGCTGGGTTATTGCTGGGAGTGCCCTGAGACTCATGTGGCCTGGTTGCTTTACAGTGTCACCTCCTGTGTGTCTGCAGCACACAGCCAAGGCTCCTGATCACACATTTGAAGCAGTACATACAGGAGACAAATGGCACAAATACTAATTTAAGCATTCCTTGGACTATCATCTGGAAATCTTGAAAAGCTTTTTGAAAATCTTAAAGCTTTTTCGCATCAATCAAGCTTTTTCCATGGTGTTTAAATCCTGCTGTTACAAATAGTTACAAAGTCACTCTGATAAAGAAGAAACTTTTGATGATCTTGTTTGTTAACAAATTCTGTTTTCAAGTGAACACCCTACTAGTGCAACAGTGTGGGTAGTTTTTTATCTCAGCAGTGGAAGGCTGCCGTGGTTAATCTTGCAAGTTGCATCATAGAATCATTGAGGTTGGAAAAGCCCTCTAAGATCATTGAGTTCAAACATTAACTCAGCATCACTGTGCTCTCTACTAAACCATATTCCCAAGTGCTACATCCACACCCCGAAGAGGCTGGTGAAGTTCTCTCCAGGCTGGGCCTCTAGGATTTCTCATTTTAAATGAATGAGAAAACATGGCCAGCACACAGCTGTGGGTCATTGCAGTCATCTAAAGGCGGTGGGTTTGAACTGCTGGCCTGGAATTCTAATTTTTCACATCTCATCAGCAATGCATTGAACTATCTTGAGCCTGCTGTTCAGGTGGACCATCAAAAATCCATCACTCCTGCTGTTATCTACATTCTTTTTACATAGACACATTCAAAACTCTGTATATGTAGTGGCAGTGTGTATTATCTCTCTGCTTAAAAATCTCATTCTTTTTGTCTGCATTTCCAAGATACGCCCCCAGGCTGTTCAAAGCACGTGTTGAGTGTGAGAGAGTCCAGGCTGACTGCAGTGAGTTACAGCCTTTAATCTGAAATTGATTATTAAATTGCTACGGTGCGATCACAATAAATGGCAGCATTGATCAGCCTGAAGAGAGGCTGAATAGTAGAATCAATGTATGATTGATTCAGGCTTACTGCCTGAAAATATGAATGCTACCTGAGCCATTTTGTGCTGCCCTTCCAGCTGAGAGATAATGGGATAGTAAGACCTGAGCATCTCAGATGCAGCTGTTGGAATTTCTAATGTCATTTTGCCACTGTTTTAAGGCTGAAGATGTTTGGTAAGCTGCACGAGAGCCCAAGAACCATCCCAGGCTACTGCCATGAGTGTTTGCAAAGCCAGTGGCTGTATCAGTGACCTGAAAAAAAAAGTTGTTGGTGTTTAGTTGAATTCAAATTAGCATCTTTAATCACTTTCCCCCCCCTTTCCCTCCCAGGAGGGCTACCACGGGCTGCAGTCCTGGTGTGCAGCCACCCCTGGGGTGAAGAGTGACAGCTGTGTAAGACCTTCCTCTGGCTGGAAGTGTTGCCGTGGTGTAATCGTGGGGTTTAACCATTCCTTCTGCTGATGCAGTGCTGAACGGAACATGCTCCTGTCTGCACTGACCGCAAGCCAGGAAGTTTTGGAAGGAAGTGGGGAACATTACACTGAGGATAAGCAGAGTAGAACGTCAGGTTTTTTTTAAAAAAAAATAAATACTAATGAAAATATACATGAGGGCTTGGTTGGGGGGTGCCAGAGGGGGAAGGCAGGGACAGCTTGAGAACTTGGAGCCAAGCTGGGAAGAGATAGAGAATGCCAGTGAAAATGAGGATTTCACAAGGCTGGTGAGAAAAAAAGAAAGCTTGGGTGAGTACAGAAAAGAAGGGTGTGCTAGAGAGAGAGGATAATGATGCAGTGGAAGGGAGTTGTAGTGGCAGTAGGCTGGGAGACTGGAAATGAGAGGTGGAGGTGAGCATGGGTGTATGGTATCTAGGAGTGAAAAAACGAAGTGATGCAGAAGATAAAACAGGCTGGTCCAAACAGACTTGGGGAAAAGAGGTCATAGAGAGGTGGTAGAAAGTGGTTTAGGTGTACAAAATGGCTGTGGGAGGGTTCTCTACCACAAACTGCATGTCTGACACAGGAAATTAAACTTGCTGATGTACTTTTGAGATTCTGGGCTTTGAACCCAACACAGCTTAGATGCAGAAGGGCCTGTAACAACGTTATCTTTTAGCTGCCTCAGTTCCTTGAACAGAGAAAGTACAGAATCCCTTAGGTTGGAAAAGCCTTCCAAGATTTTTGAGTCCAGCTGTTCTCCCAGCACTACCAAGGCCACCACTAACCCATGTCCCCAAGTGCCCTATCCACATTTTCTACAACTTTTCTACAAGTTTACATGCTTTCTGACCCCAAGAATACAAATAACATGGGAGCATAGAAGTTAAATACATCGCCCTGAAAACCAGGTGTCCAAGAAATGCCCCGTCAAAGGAGACTGACTCAGCCAGAACTCTTGTACCCTTAAGGCAAGGAAACAGGACACTGAGCTCAAGAAATAGGATAGGGACTCCCTTCATTATTAATGGGCAAAGAGGCTCCTTAGCCATTGCTGTGCTTGTTCTGATCATGTCACACTGTAGAGTTTATTCTTAGTCTTAGCCACAGCCTTATAAATAATAAAATGGGTCATGTTTTATCTTACCCCAGTGATCATTGTAATGCGGCTTTTGCCTGAGACTCTGCCAAGCTCAGACACAGGCAACATTTAGAAGTGGATAAAGTGAAGAGCACAGTACAAAAGTAGACTCAGCTCTTTCCAAAATACACACTTACCAAGAGTGAACCTGGTGGGTTTGCAGTGTGCACTGCTTTGGGAGGGAAAAAATGAGAAAAATGGATGTTGCAGCATGTCTGTCTGTTCTCTCTGGTGACCAGGCACAGGACCCAGGGAACAGCTGGAGCTGGGCCAGGGGAGCTTTAGGCTGGAGATCAGGGAAAGGTTCTTCCCCCAGAGGGTGCTGGGCACTGCCCAGGCTCCCCAGGGAATGGGCACGGCCCCGAGGCTGCCAGAGCTCCAGGAGAGTTTGGACACTGCTCTCAGGGACAAGGTGGGACTCTTGGGGTGTGTGTGCGGGGCCAGGAGCTGGGCTGGATGATCCTTGTGGGTCCCTTCCAGCTTGGGATATTCTGTGATCCTATGATACCACAAACTGTGTTTATTCTTTCTGCCTTTCCAAAGGATTCCCCTGTGAAGGAGCCAAGTACACTTATTCNATTATTCTCAAAATGGTTTTTAGGGAAAAATGCAATAAATAGGTCTGAACATGCACAAGCAAGAAGGCTTTTTAGTAGCTGCTAAAAATGACAATTTTCCTTAAGATCTTTGTGTTTTGTAAAGGATTCACCTGTTTAGTCTCTTAAGAGGCAAATGGATTGTGACCAACAGTAAAAGGCTCGAATACGATATGCTAATGTAGCATTTGATTCAAAGAAGAAATTATAAATTATCTCTTTATCCTATAAATATTTTCCTTTGGTTCTAATGGTTTAGTTCCTTCCATTATTTTTTTCACCAAACCTCTTTCTTCAGTGTTTATGTGGGCTGTGTGTTTGCAAGCAGACATGCAAACCTTCCCTCACTGGGCTCTGGCTTCTTGTTGCAGAAGTTCCCCGAGCTGAAGTTCAAGTACGTGGAGGAGGAGCAGCCTGAGGAGTTCTTCATCCCCTACGTGTGGTCCCTGGTCTACAACTCTGCCGTGGCCCTGTACTGGAACCCCCGTGACATCCAGCTCTTCACCATGGACTCAGGCTGAGGGACAGCCCGGCCAGGCCAGCCCCGCTCTGTCTCACAGGAATTGAACCTCTGCACCCCTTCCAACCTGACCCCCTCCAACTGCCCCCTCTGACCCCAGAGCCAGTGTCCAGCCCAGCCTCACGCTGGGACAGACTGGTGTGGGGCACTGGTGGCTTGTAGGCAACCTTGTGTTTATAGTCCATAACCTAGAGCTTGTTTGATGAAAATGAGGCCTTACACATGGGGTGTGATGTTACTACCAACCACAAACCTGATTGTCCTTTTAACTTAACGGGCTAAATGAGATTGCAGGCTTTGATTTGGAAGCAACGTTTGTATTTTTGGCTCTTTCGAGCAGGCAGCTTCCTTGGGTCAAGCTTTTTATGGTCTCTTGGATGCTGCTGTGGGTTGCTCGTTACCTAATCCCATGTTTTCACTCACCAGCCCTTTGTTTCCGTGGCACTGTCAAGGCTGCAGCCCTTAAATTGCTGTCTATGCTGTCATCCTCCGAGGGAACTAAGCAAGCAGCATCTTAATCAGATTAGCTCCCAGGCAGATTCAAAACACTTGATTTAGATGTTTGTGGGAGGATTTTCAATAGCAAGTCTTTTGTTGTTGTTGTTGTTGTTTGACTGGCAAATATTCTCCAGAGGGCAAGAAACACCTGCTCTCAGAGTTAGGTCCCTTACAGACTTGTTTTTCTGTGCTCCTGTGCAAAATTGTTCCTGGAAATTGAACATGTAGGGAAGGGGGGGGAAAAAAAGTCCAAAGAAAATAATTACAAGATTGTGAAATAGAGCAGTGTCCTGTAAACCTGTGTGTAATGGTGACAATGTGTTTTGGGGATCCTTGACAAAGCTCTGTGTTGAAAACCTCCTGTTGGCTTTTAAAGTTTTATGGCAGAAGTATAAATTTATCTGAATGTAGAATACTACTCTCTTTTTTTGTTGTTTTCAAGTGCCCTTTCCTGATATACCTGTTTCAGCAATGGGAAAAGCAAAAGAAGTGGTGTGATTTTGAAAGAAATCTCATTTTTCCAAGTGGGGATCATATTTTGGGGATGCCTGTTGCACACACGTGCACCCACTCTCCTTGTCCCACATGCTGCTGTGTGGGGGACTGTCACCAGTGCATTGCATGCCAAAACTTCAGTTTCAAGGAATTAGTTCCTAAAGATGCGTGGCAACCCTCTGTATTCACTGCCTGCTCCAGCATGTTCTGTTTGTTGACCTGAGGAATCGGGTGTGTTTTCTTTCAGAAAGTCCTGTGAATGGCTTTAAATAGAATTTCTTGCACCATTTTGTCCCCCTGAAGGATGTGTTAAGATTGTACTTTCCTTTTATCTGCTTATTTAGAGACAGAAGTCCATTTGAGTCCTACACAAATGGAAATGCTGGCTTATTAAAAAAAGAATAAAAGCTTTCCAAATTTACTTAAATATAGCTGCAAAGGGATATATACAGCCCATGAGCATTTAGGACTTTGAAATGGCAGAAGCTTTTGAGAAAAGGCAATGGTAAGACTGGAGATGCAGTGTTTTCGTAGGCAAATAGGAGAAATGAATGAACCATGACTGAGCTGCACATAAGTTGATCTGTATTTTGGATTTATTCTGTTTTGTTTTGGTCTTTGAGCAGACATCAAAAGGGGATAACTATTCTTGGTTACTGTAGTGATTTGTAATTTTGTCTTTATTAAAAGACTAAGAGTGTTTGTGAGTCAACAGGGCTGCCCAGATTTGGAAAGGTCAGTCTGAAGATGCACTTTTAAACCGTGGGTTCTGAAGCTGCTGGGCTGGCTCAGTGTTCATCTGCTTTATACACCGCGGGGTGAGCAGAACCAGAGAGGCCCCGCCAGGGCAGACACTGCTCAGCCAGGTGTCAGACTGCAGAAAACCTGATTTGTCTGTGAAAGGGCTTTTTACAAGAGAGGGGCACATGAAGCAGCAATCTGATAGAATAGGTCAAACCAGCTGCTGAACCAACATCGGTGTCGCACAGAAAATTCTCTCTCCCTGTCCTCCCGTTGTGGTGACACTGAGCTGCAGAGGGTTTGTTCTGATGGCGTAATTCCCTTGTGCGTTTCATGAAACGCCCTGCTCCCGGGTCCCAGCTGGTTTGGAACAGCTGGAGTTACCACCAAAAGCCAAAACAGCAGAGCCAGACCAAGATTTAGGCAGAGATCCATGCTGGCCCCCTTGGCTTTCCCAAGAGCTGGAGCGTGACGTGGGCCTGGCAGTGTCCTGACATCTGCAGTCTGGTACGGTCACAAATACTCTGTTTTTCCTTCACCTTAGGGATCCTTTTCATTACTTTGTGTGAAAGATTTACTATGCGTAATTAAAAAAATAAAAAAGATAAAACAGTAAATACAGGGTGGTGTGGTTTATGTCATGGGTCTTGGCATGGTCATCAGGCCCAACGTGCACAAGGTTATATAATGTCCTCCATGATGTGCAATTAAGAAGAATGTAGTTTTATTTCTTGTATAAAGTAAATCAGTGTCCAAGTCATTGGTGAAAGAAGGAACATGTCATGCTGCAGTGTCACGTGGAATGTCACCTCTTGCCAGCTCAGCTTTGATGCTTGCAATGGCCATGGTCTGGTGGGGCACTGGGAACGTGCAGTTGTGGGGGGCAGCAGAGGAGGGACAGGGTTGTCCACACCAGACCAGACCTGATGCGTTGCTGCACCCTCACCTCCTCTTTCCTATCCATTTCAGCTGATGGCGTCTCTGATTTTGGGGTGTGGGATGGGTGTTGCACCAGGACCTTTTCCTGACCGTGCTCATATTTGGGGTGACCTAACTCTGGCCTTCCAGTACCTGAAGGTACTGACAGGAGACCTGGAGAGGGACTTTGGAAAGGGGCCTGGAGGGACAGGACCCAGGGAATGGCTTCCCAGTGCCAGAGGGCAGGGCTGGATGGGATCTTGGGAAGGAATTGCTGTGTGTGAGGGTGGGCAGGCCCTGGCACAGGGTGCCCAGAGCAGCTGTGGCTGCCCCTGGATCCCTGGCAGTGCCCAAGGCCAGGTTGGACGGGGCTTGGAGCAGCCTGGGACAGTGGAAGGTGTCCCTGCTGATGGTACAGGGTGGAGCGGGATGAGCTTTATGGTCCCTTCCAACCCAAACCATTCTGAGATTCCATTACAATATTCTTGCTCTGAGTGCTGATCCTTGGTGTCACCACCTGCCTGGGCTCTCTGAGCAGCTCTAGAGAGGGAAATCCATTGCTTCAGGGCTGGGGAGAAGGCAGGCCTGCTCTCAGAGGACCATCCCCTCCAGAAGACCAAACAGGCAGGAAACCCAGCAGCTGTGTAAGCTGTTGGTGAAGGGGGAGTTGTGCGTGTGGAGCCTCATGCACAGGTCCCTGGTGAGGCAGAAATCCTCCTTGCTCAGGCAATAGAGTGAGACTCTGATCTCATGGGGGTTGGAAGATATAAATGCATTGGGCACCATTCACTTTGGCAAAAGCAGTCCAAAAGCCTGCCAAGTTTCTTAGCATTTCTTGACCCTAATAGCCTAAAACCAAAGAGTGCTGGCAAGTTACAGGGGGGAAAAAAAAAACAAGCTGTTTTGTACGTGCCACTAGATTGTTGATCTACCAGTTAAACAGGAAAGGAAGAAGCAAACAACTCCCCTCCCTTCTTTGGAAACTAAAGATTTTGTACAATCTTTTCTACTGGTTTTATCATTGCATGTGTTGTCTAATTCAGCCAAGTGAAGGTCAAATCTCAAATTTAGTCAGCCCCAGGCGCTCTTCTAATGGATTGGGCTTGGTCTGCAAAAACTCCGCCTTCTGTGCTGGAAGAGCAGGAGGTTTTTGTACGATTGCACTTCCTAGAATCACCTGAACACCGCAAATCCTTTCCCGTTTCTACTCATTTCCCCTTTGGCTACCTTACCTAAAAATTTATACCGCTGGTACTGGCAACACTGTAAAATTCAGCATCCCACCTGCTTTTTTTTTGTTTGATTCATTGTTAATTTGGGGATTTGAGGGAGTTATTATTACCATATTTATTGTCTGCTATTGCTAACAACTTGCAGCGTTTAAGGTAACAGCAGCACATGTGACAGCAAGACACAAACCTGAGCCCCTGGATTCTGAAGCCTCAGCTCTGGATGCGTCCTGGCAGAAGCTGCGGTGGCTGTGAGCTCTCAGTACGGTGCAGGTGTCCCTAGGGACTGGCTTGGCAGGGCAGGATGTCCTGGATGCCACCAGGTTGGCTGCCGGGGTTAGGCTGGATGGGGCTGGGAGTTGTTTTGGCCTTGGCCAGAAGGCTGACTTTTAAACTCTTAAAAGAGTTATTCACTGATGGTGCCTTTGCACAGGTCAGTCTTGACACTCGGATGTGTGTGAAGGGTTCAGGGAAAGGATCACAAGGCAGGGAGTTTCCCTGCTCTTTTCACTTTCAGGAAAGGAGCCTGTTGGCAGGACATCCCCGGGCTGTTGTGACATCACCAGGCGAGTGCTCCAGGCCATCCTCCTGCATGACACATCAGCACACGTCACCAGCAGCGCTCATTGCCCGATAACAGCTCTGCCAGCTGAAGATAATGGTATTTCACAGACAAAAGGGCAACTCTTGCAACCTCCATTGACCCCAGCAGCAGAGCTGTACTTCCTGCTGGGACTTTGGGAACAGCAACTCACTAGGAGCAGCGCAGGGAGGTGCTGTGGGCAGTGGAGACGATGGTTTAAAGTAACTACAGAGTGTTTGGGTTGGAAGGGACTTTAAAGATTCCAGGGCTGGAGCCCCTCTGCTCTGCAGCCAGCCTGGGACAGCTGCGGGTGCTCACCTGCACAAGAGAAGGCTCCAGGGACACCTCAGAGCCCCTGGCAGGGCCTCAAGGGGCTCCAGAAGAGTCCTCGAGGGACTTGGGACAAGGCCTGGAGGGACAGGACACAGGGAATGGCTTTCCACTGGGAATATCGGGAAGGGATTCCTGGCTGTGAGGGTGGGGAGGCCCTGACACAGGGTGCCCAGAGAAATTGACAGGGCCACGGAAATGGCTGCAGAGTTGCTTTCTCAAAAGCAGCAACCCATGAGCTATATCCCTCCTTTGCAAGCCCCTGACTAGAGATTTTGGCATGCCTTCCCTGGGAATACCGGGGATGTCCCTGGAGTAACAGAGTCGTAAAAATGCTTTGCATTTTGAGGGCGGTTAACCCCAAAGTGCGAGGTTCCGGCTGAGATGACAGCTCGTAATCGTTCAATCATCGATGCTGGGTTATTGCTGGGTGGATGCATTTCGGATGTTAGGGCTGTGCTGCCTGCCTGCAAATGAATTACTCCAAGGAGCCGTGTTTGGTGTTGGAGGCTCTGCTACCACCCATGGACTGTGACAGCACTTACATGTACTCAGATAAATGAAAATGTCACTATCGGTGAATCCCTCCAGATCACAAATCCAATACACTGTGGAGCTGCCAAACTGGGACGATTTGAATGAGAGATTTAGAGAGGAGAGATGATTTTTTTTTTTTAATGCTGCTGAAGCGCACGGCATAATCCTTCATCATCACTTTAAAAACTGTCTTAAAATTAATCCAAAATGAATATGTCTTGGCAGACGTGATGAAATGTTCAGCTGTACATAATGTTTTTGCCAGATGTCTTGGCAAACTAAATGGCAGACTTCAGTCTTCCTTGCAGTCACTTTGTGCTGCTGAAAGCCTGAATGTGATGGCACCCGGGGAAAATTGAGGATCCAGAGAGGAGCAGTGACAAAGTAGGTGACGTCCCGATGATGCTACCCTGGCCCCTCCTCCTATTTATGAAACGACAAAAAAAAGCTTTTCGAGGAGCAAAACAGCTTATTAAAAACTGGCAATTTAAACTAGGAACAGCTGTCCTCGGCCTGCTGCTTCTATTTTTGTCCCTCGAGCTGCTGTCAGGGTCCATCCCCTCTCCTGGCATCCTGCGTCCCTGTCTGCAGTGCTCCCCGCCTCCATGAATCCTGCTGGGTGTGGGGCTGGGGGTGCAGGGGACCGGGGGTGCTCAGCCTCACTGGAGCTGTCTGTCCCTGTTTAAGGACTGTATCAGCTCAAGAATAATGGAAATAAACCACTCAGGCAAAACCATGTCTGGAGATTCAAAGCCTCTCCCAAAACGGGTGGTTGAAGACCAAAAAATATGGGGTTTTTCCTAAAACAGCCTTGTGTGTTGTTTTGCTACTCACGCTGTTCCTAGAGGGGGGAAAGCCACACCATCATTCCTTGGTGTGGGATATTCAGTATCCATTGTATGGCTGAGCTTCGGATTAAGTGTTCTGCTTAGTGCCTTGTGTCCTGTCCGTGTCTCTGCAGTGCTGAGCAGTGGAGCGGAGACAACCAACAGAGCCATTTTCACCCTGAAATGAAGCTCTTTGTGATGGCTCCAGGAAAAAACCCTCACCTTCCTCCCCCCCCATCCCCCCAAAAAGCAGATTTGGCGTCTGCAGTCTTGCAAGTCTCTCCCAACTGAAATACAAAGTGAAAATTAAATCTAAATTCTTTTCTTGCTCCTAAATCAAATCTCACAGGCGCCAATTGCCCTTTAAAAGGTCAAGCTTTTAGCCCACAATATTGTAATCAATACATTATTGACCTGAACAATGGCCATAAACTCCAGGCCGCCTTTGTCTCCTTGCTTGGCTTCTCCTCCTTCCTGGTAGAGCACATTTGGGCCAGGAAAGTGGCCCTGGTGAAGGTGGGATGGAGAGGGCTCATAAAACCTTGCATCCACAGCAGGGCTGGAGAAATGTGAGCATCACCAGCACCCACAAAGCGGGACTGCCTCTGCTTCCTTCCTTCCTTCCCTCCCGCTGAATTTAATAAATATTCTCCCTGTCTGAGTCTGGCCAGTTTTGGACTGGAAGATGCCCAGCTGGCCTGATCAGGAGGTGGATTTCCCGCACGTCCATCCCTAACACAGACCCAGAAGATGTTTTCCAGCAGCGCTTCTTTCCCTCCTCACCGCGCTGTGCTTCCCTGTTCAGTTAGGGATGTACACCCACACCAGAGCCACACCAGCAAGTGGCCAAGGGTCCCACATCTGGATCACTGTGGCCACCAGGACCAAGGGTGGCCTTGGGAGGGTGGAGGTGATGCTCTCCAGGACAGGGAATGAGAGGACAGAGCCAGGCCCATGTCTCCCCACAGCAGGGAGGGAGTAAGAGGCTGGATCATGGGTATGGATGTGTTGGTGCCATGTTTGAGGGCACCAGCCTCCCCAGTGGTGTGTACCAGACAGTTGGCAGAGGCCCTTCTTGACTGTTTGGGGAAGAAACAAACATTTTCAGTCAATACTTTCCTGCTTGTTGTCACTGACTCTGTGCAGCCAAGTGAAAGTCCAGTGAGTACCCACAGGAGCAGTGCTAGAGAATAAGCCATAAGCCACGGTCCTGACTCAACGAGTGATTAATTAGGAGGAAATTACACTGATTAGGAAAGGACTGAGCCTAGGCAGGCGGCTTGGATGTATATTGTGTGTATAGTGTGGATGTGTGTATATGCAGTACATACACGTAGAGACAGAATATTTACACATGTCAAAATGGCACATCATTATTATTTATGACTGATTTTATGACATGTTAGCTATAAAATGACCCCCTTTCTGATGTTCCACCCTGTCTGATGAAGGGCCACGAGTGGGAGCACAGCTCTGGCTGGGTTTGGGTGGGTGCCCTGGAGAACACTACAAAGAGGCAATGGACAAGTAGTGGCCACAGGTGACACCTCATCTATGTTCAGGGCAGGACTTTGAGGTGACACCAGGCTTTTTCAGGCATCGGGGAGGTGCAGGGAGGACTGAGACACCACAACCCGAGTCACGAGGCCACCAGTGCCAGATTCACCTCCTCCCTTACCTTGTGCCGGGTGTGTTTATGTTGTGGCTACCAGCGTTAAGTGAGGGCAGATTAGCTGTGTTTGTGAAGCTCCCAGCCTTGCTGTTGTGACATTTCCATCTGCCCCGCTGTTGTATAACCGTCTGCTCCTGATGAAATTAGGAGGGAGGAAGAAATCCCTTCCTTCCCCAAGCCTCACACCAGGGCAGCTCAACCGCAGCCTTGGGCATCAAGTTCCAAAACTTTCCTCCAACGTGGGCCTGAAATCCCCTGTCTTGCCCTGTGGCCTTGGGCTGCTCTGCAGTCAACAGACATCGAAAGCCTTGTTTGTACCGGTGTGCTTCAGCATCACATCTGGCTCTGATAAGCTTCAAGGGCTGACAGTCCTCTTCAGGTCAAAACAATTTAGGAGCTGGTCCTGGGAAACCCGTCTTTCATCTCTCTGGTGTGCAGCAGCAGCAGCCAGCAGGAAGGACAGCAGCCTCCCATGCTGTGGCAGGTCCTCATCCTACCTTCTCCCTCCGAAAAGGTACAGTAGGATGGAGAGCATCCCCGAAATGTTCCAAATCACAGGCTGCAGAGACCAGGCTGGTGGATCCAGGGCTTTTTCCTTCAGTCTGGAACCCATATACAGGGTCCATGGAGTTGGGAATAGTGGCCTGCTGCACCTTCTTCCCAGTCAGTGCCCCCAGCCCCATAATGGACCCCTGGGAACCAGAAGTTGTCCATCGAATCCTCTCACTTTACGAGACTCAGAAGAGGATTTGTCACTCTGTGCTCCCAGTTTAAAGCCAGGTGAAGAGGGGTGAGGCTCAGGACAGGTGGAGAGGGGTTGGGGTTTTTCCTGATGCCTTTGCAGCACTGCCCTTCCAACTTTTAAGAGTGTCTTTGCTTAGTAGCTTTCTCCTACCTCGGCAGTAAACCCTTGGGATGGCAGCTTGGTGGGGTGCGTGTGGGAGATGATGAAAGACAGGGAGATGAAGAAACTTGTACTAAACACTCTGTTGGCTCTTGGCCTGAGACGCTGGGCCTGCTCAAGGCCTTGCCAAGATCATTTTCTCTGGGAGGATACGCTGATGATGACAGCCAGGTATTTCTTTGATGCAATTCTGTGTATTAATGGGGAAAGTACGTGAAGTCCCATTTCCCCGAACACCACGGGACCACGTCGGCTGCCACAGCCTGGAGCCCAAGCCCAAGCCTGCCTGGAGCCACCCCTGCACACCCCGGGTGCCTCCCTGCGCCCTTGCCTCACGCTGCATTTCCCCAGATCGCTTTCTGGAACCTCCCTGGCGCTTTGCTGGCTTGTTCTTTGCTTTCTCATCCCTCTGACATACTTAAAATACACACACACCCCCTTTTGTGCAAGCAACTGCAACCCAACCAGGGCCCTGGGAGGATGAGCAGTCTCTCCTTCATCCTTTACAGAAATTGCCAGGGAAATCTCTCCCTTTTGAGTGATTTTGAGCAATTTCCATGGTGGCTCAAGGCCTGCATGAGAGTTTTTCCTGTTTTGGCTTTCACCAAGCAAGGATAAGGATGCCTTCCTTCCTTTAGTCCCAAGCCAATGTAGCAAATTGGCCAACCAGATGCTCAGCTTCACCAAAACAGACCCACAGGTAAGAGTGAGGACTGATGGTGGCACAACTGCTGCCTCTTGGAGGAGAAGAAGTGCTCTGCATGGTGCCTGGGTCCAGCATGGTGGAAGGGGTTGGGGGTCCCTTGCCATGACCACTGTCCCCAGAGAGTGGCCCCACAATGTCCGGCCCACAATGACCCTGGGCATGGAGCAGAATTGGTCAGGGGTTGCCTCTGGGGTCAGCCAGCACTTGCAACAGAAAAGATTGTTTTCTAGAGCAGCTGTGGCTGCCCCTGGATCCCTGGCAGTGCCCAAAGCCAGGCTGGACATGGCTTAGAGCAGGCTGGGACAGTGGAAGGTGTCCCTGCTCATGGCAGGGGGTGGAATGAGATGACCTTTAAGGTCTGCTCCAACCCAAACCATTCTGGGATTCTGTGGTTCTATGAAAAGTCTTCCCCAGGGAGAGGTTTGCAAAGACCAGACCGCCCAGAGGCTGCCCAGAACTGGGAGGAGCAGGAGTCTGTGTAAGCCATGCCTAGGCATTGCTCTGGATGGATGCTCAGAGGGACACAGGCACCAGCAACTGCAGCAACGCAGTGGGAGAAAAAAGGGAATTTATTCTGGGGGGAAAGGTATCGAATTTGGGGGTCTGCCCAAGATAGATTTGTGCATGGGCTGTTGGGCAGAGAGAGGAACCCAAGGGGCCACTCAGGGCATTGAGTAGCCCAGGTTTCCACCACGCTTCTAGCGTGACTTGTTTTTCCTGGGAAAATGAATCCTTCTTTTGCAGCATTCATGAGAGTGGCCCACGCACGGAACAGTGTAAGAAGGGGATGGCCTTTTTTGGCCGCTGTGCTCGGGACAGAATGTCTCAGAACACAATGAATGAAACACAAATGTGTGACTGGCGCTGACGCCACTGCTCGTTGCCCCGTCAGCAGCCCGGCGTGAGCAGGGGGTCACGGCCAGCACGCTCACACGTGAAGCAGCACAGTGCAGATAGAGACCTCCTTTTCTGCATGACAGCCCCCTGTGGCTCCTTCATGGGGCAGCACATCAGACACTGAGGGCACCGAAGGCACCGTGAGAGAGAGCAGAACATCTGGGCTGCTGTTCAGTAAACAAGATGTGGGCAAGTCACACCCCTCCAGATAATCTCTTGTTCAAAGTGAAAGCTCGCCACAGAAATTTGGAAAAGGAGGTGGAAGGAGCAGGGCAGGACTCCTATTATGCTTGGAAACTATTTAAATATGTCAATATTAAGGGAGCGTAATTACCACTCAAGCAGTTCCAGCAAACAAGTCAGTAACAGTGCCTGCTTTACGGGAAGTGCATTTCCTCTTGGCAGCCTCCTGGCTGGGAATTATCGAGTGTGCAGCTCTCCCTCCATCCCCTTCACTGGGGGACCAGCACCTCCCAGCCAGGCAGGGCCACTGAGCAATGGGCTGCGGTGCTGTAACGTGAGGGACCATGAGGGTCAACCCAGCCCCCTTGAAAGTGATGCCCTAACCCTGGCAAGGTCTGCTGTGGGTTTGAGGACATGGAGTAGCCCCGTGGTGCTGAGAAGCACCACCCCGTGCTGTCCTTGGGGTCAGTGGTGACTATCATTTCTGTGGTCGAGGTCACCAGGAGTAGCCCGAGGCTGCTCTGTTTCCCAGAGCATCTGCCTGGATCTCCCATTGCGGAAAGAGTCAGAGGCAGGAGAAGGCTGCGGTTCAGGGGCTGGACTGTGTACCCAGATCTCCTGAGTCAGCTCCCGGCATCACCACCGGTGTCCATGTCATGTTGGACAGGTCACTTCACCCTCGGTGATGCCGGCTCTGGCCTCAAAGCCCTCCTGTGGTCCAGCTCCATGGCAATGCAGGGTCACTCTCTGGCCTGGGGAAGTTACTCAGGCCTTTGACTCTTGGTTTGAAAACACTGAACCCAAAAGTCAGGTTCCTTGAGCCGTTAGTCACTGAAGAAACAACAGCTTCCCAAAGCTGCTGAGAACCTTCCCAGGGCTGCTGGGAGGGACAACCTCCCCCTCCTGTCGGAGACGCTCGGGGCGCAGCCGGGCTGGCGTGTGGTCCAGAGAGACACTGAAACTGAATCATTCCCCATGAACAATGGGAATTATCTCACGGGAAAGCTGCCCTGTAGAGTGGCCACCCTGCAGCTGTCCCCTCTGGGATCACACACAGGTGCTGCTGACCACTCAGCTACCCAATGCCATTTACACAATAACCCACTAAGGACACAAAAACCCCCAGTCTTCAACTAAAGAGGTGCAATTAACCTGCATCACTCATTAGAGAGGGCCTGTGTATAATCCTCATTACTGAATCTGGGTGTTTTCCACCATCTCTCTCTGCCGTGCAAGTCCTTTCATCCACACGTTGCAGATGGTGAACCGAGATCTCAGGAGTTTGGAATGAGAGGAGCTTTAAGTTCCCTTTCAACCCAAACTATTCCGGGATTCTGTGATTTTGCCACCCCTTTGACTAGTTTTGAATTGCACTGACTCAGCATTGCCCAGGATGTTCTTTACAAGCCTGATGTGAAGTGTGTGAGTGCTCATTATTGTCCGTAACACATGGACCATGGTATGAACCCTTTTAAATTCGTTAAAAGCTCTTGAATATTTTTAATTAATTCCTTTTCTTTTTTTTTCAATACCCACCCAATTTGAGCCCGAATCCAATCTCATGGCTGCAGAGGAGCTATAACAAAAGATTAGCTCATGTTTAATGTCTGTTTAGTGCCTGAAAGGCATCTTGAAAATGTAAAATGACACGGAAATGCCGAATAATCATATTTTGTTGTCAACACTCCCCTTGAGCAATGCCCTTAAGCCTGACAAATGCTTGCTGCAAGCAAAGCAAATGTCCTCTCATTATTTTTGAACAATCCCACCCCCTGCCCTGAAATTTGGAGCCCCGTGATGGTGGATGGTCAGCTGGGGACATTATTTTTGCTGGGGTTTTGGGTCTCCCTATAATTTCTCCTTGCAAAGTTTGGATTTCTGCCCATTGCTCAGTCACTGCCTGCAGCAGGAGCCCAGAAGGTGAGGGGAAGATGTGCATGTCCCAAGCACCGATAGCTGCATGGCTATGGAGCCAGCCAGGGGTTGTTGGTAAGAACACACGTGAGGAAGACCAGGATGTGGCTGGAGATGGGGCCACACGGAGGAAGGGCAGCTTTTCTGGGACAAACCTTGTTCTGGCTCCTGGAGCAAAGCACAGCCTGGCTCAGCACAGGAATGAGGTCAAGAAGCAGCCATGGACTTTAGCAAACCTTTGACACCGTCTCCCACATCATTCTCCTGGAAAAGCTGCAGCCCTTGGCTTGGACAGGTTCACTCTTAGCTGGGCTCAGAAGAGGCTGATGGCCAGGCCCAGACTGTGGTTGGGAATGGGACCACATCCAGCTGGGGCTGGGCACTGATGAGGTTCCCCAGGACTCAGAACTGGGGTGACCCCAAGCCCCTGCAGCTCCAGGCTGAGGCAGAGGGGCTGGAAAGCTGGAAAAGGCC